>QODF01000079.1:2062036-2103128 GCA_024372805.1 Oostethus manadensis | reverse complement strand
AATAAGCCCACACCAGCTCGCCGCCTCTCCCCTGCAGCAACTCCAGAGAAGAACAAGGTCCAGCCCCTCTCAAGGAATTTGGTTCCAGAGCCCAAACTGTGGGTTGAGGTGAGTCCGACTATATCTAGTCGGAATCTTTCCGCCTCTTCCACAAGCTAGGGCTCCTTCCCCACCAGAGAAGTGACATTCCATGTCCCAAGAACCAGATTTGGCCGCCGAAGACCAGGTCGCCCGGACACCCGCCCACGACCACTGCCCAAATCACACAGCACCAGACCCTTATGCTTGCCCCTGCAGGTGGTGGGTCTGCGGGGGGGGGGCAGTTCCCCCCCCCGGGTGAAGACCTGACCACCAGGCGCTCGCCTGTGAGCCCCTCCCCCAGGCCTGGCTCCAGGGTGAGGCCCTGGTATCCCACGTCCGGGCAAGGTGCGGTCACTCCTCTTGTTTTTTTTCATACGGGTCTTCTGAATCATTCTTAGTGTGGCTCGTCACCTAGAACCTGTTTGCCTTGGGAGACCCTACAAGGGGCATAAAGCCCCAGACAACATAGCTCCTAGGATCACTCGGGCACTCAAAGCCTTCCACCACGGTAAGGTGGTGATTCACGGAGGGGTACCACCACCACTACTGCTGACCGCACCACCAACCACATTGTTTGGCAAACAGTGTAGTGCATGACGTGGAGTATTTTTAAAGTTAGTATATATACATATATATTAGTATATTTTTAAAGTAGTATATTAAAGTTACGTTGCCCGTCTATGTCAACAATGGTTGGCTCACAAACATGCTAACACAAAAGACGTTTTTATAGTTTTATAATCATAGTTAACATGCATTAAACAATTCTAAATTGATATAAATGGCAACTGAAGGGCATAAATGAACTTTTAAGGATAGTTTTACTATTACTATTACAATGAAAGTGTGACTATTCCCAACAACACGATGTGGCAGCAAGATCCACCAACACCAACTTCCGGTTTACAGTCACATCAGGTCTTCAATGAAGGTAAAAATAAACTTTGGTTTTTATTTACCCCTTTCATTCATCTTCTATATGTGTTTATATTAGGGGAGATCTCGTTAGGATAAAATGTGACAACATTTCTTATCTCACAATAGTAAATAAATTGCACGATAAATTAACTGGATAATTTTGCCAGCCTCCATATATTGGTTTCCTTGTCTCTCACCTCTAAATAAGCAGGAAGAGTGTTCAATATGTGCGCACCCACAAACTTTATAGCACTTGGAGGAGAAGGCGCTGCTAGCATAGACACAGGAAAAGAGTGACGCATCGTCTAGAGCAATGCAAGGTAAAGCAGAAGATGGGAGGAGAAAAAGTGCTTGCAAAGCAAGGCATATTAATAATGACCAAGATGAACTCAAACAGCCCTGTATGTTGAATTTCTTCGAAAGTGGAAGCAACACAACTAATGTGTCAACCTCAAACATCCACCCAATCCAGTTTTTCCATCTAAGAAAAAAACTACACATCGACAGTCAACGCATGCTGATTAACTGATTTGGCTACAAAGTAAATACAAATGAAACAGCACAAAATGATGTGTTCACAGAAAGTAATTGCTAAAGAAATGCTGCTCTGAATACATTTTAAAAAACATAATTTCATGAAACGGTGGGTTTTGTACCCTACTCTCTAACACCCCGGAATAGACTTTCCCAGAGAGGTTGAGGAGTGTGACCCCCGATAGTTGGAACACACTCTCCGGGCATCCTTCTTAAAAAAAACACCACACCACTCTGCCAATCTTGCAGGTACTGTTCCTGAATTCCATGCAATGTTGAGGAGACATGTCAGCGAAGATATTCCCTTAACATCCAGAGTCTTGAGAAACTCAAGGCGAAACTCATCCATCCTCAGAGCTTTGCCACTGGGAAGTGTTTTGACTACCCCGCATACCTCAGTCATGGTGATGGTACTGTCCCCGCATTGGTGTCCTCAAACTCCTGACTGCACCATCTGACTATATCCTCATTCGAGGTCTATCTGTAAACAGTATGGACTGGTCTCTGCTTCCCCTTTCTGAGGCGTCAAATTTCTTGCCAGAACCTTTTTGAGGCCGACCGAAAGTCATTTCTGTGGCCTCACCGAACTCCTCCCACACCTCTAGTTTTTGCCTCGACCATTGCAGATGCCATATGCCGCTTGGCCTGCCGGTACCTGTCCGATGCCTCAGGAGCCCCACAAGCCATTCTTGCTCGACAGAATTTCTTCAGCTTGACAGCAGCCCCGACCTCCAGTGTCCACCATCGGGTTTGGTGCTTGCACCGACCACTTTGCAGCCGCGGAACCGATCGACTGCATTAGCAATTGAGGCATTTGGACTCGAATCCTCATAGTTTCTCTGAATGCAAGAAAGCTCTGCCGGAGGTGAGAGTGGACAACTCGTTGAATGGGAGACGCTGCCAGACGTTCCCAGCACACTCTCAGTACACTTTTGTCCGACGTCCTCTCTCACCATCTAAAGCAACTCATTGTCAGGTGGTGTTCACTTACAGCTCAGCCCCTCTTTTGATTAGCGGATGCAGGTCTGATACAACTATAAAGTCAATTGTAGACCTGCTGCCTAAGGTGTCCTAGTGCTAAGTGCACTTGTGAACATCCTTATGTTCTAACATGATGTTTGTTATGGACAAACTGTGATTCACACAGAAGTCCACAGAAGCTATCCATTCATTTTCTATGCTACTTTTTTTCACTAGTCACGGGGGTACAAATCAGCCATTCGTTCCCAATCGTGTTGCACACTGTCATTTCCTACATTGGCCTTGAAGTCTCCCAGTAGAACTCCTGAGTCACCAGCTGAGGTGCTCACCAGCACCCCTCTGATAGACTGCAAGATGGCCAGGTACTTTGCACAAACAACAGTCAGGACCCTTTCCCCAATCTGACTGAAGCGTAAGGAAATAACCCCACACCAGCTTACTCCCTCTCCCTAACAGCAACTTTAACATTGAACAAGGTCTAGCCCCTCTTGAGGAGTTTGGTTCCAGAACCCAAGCTGTGGGTCAAGGAGAGTCCGACTATTTCTAGTCGTAATGTGTCTTGCACAAGCTCGGGTTCTTCCACAGCAGAGAAGTAATATTCCATGTCACAAACCTGTTTTGCTCCACCCTGAGTCACCACCTTATCGTGGTGGAGTTTGCGTGTCCCAATGATCCTAGGAGCTAAGTTGTCGGGGGCTGTCATGCCCCTGGTAGGGTCACCCATGACAAACAGGTCCTAGGGGAGGGACCAGACAAAGAGTGGCTCAAAAGACCCTAATGATGAATGATACAATTGGACTTCGTTTTCCCTCGCCCGGACGTGGGTCACCGGGCCCCCCCCCCTGGAGCCAGGCCCGGAAGGGGGGCACGATGGCGAGCGTCTGGTGGCTGGACCTGCACCCATGGGGCCCGGTCGGGCGCAGCCCGAAAAGGTAACGGGGGTCCCCCCTCCCATGAGCTCACCACTCGTGGGAGGGGCCAAAGGGGTCGGGTGCAAAGAGAGCTGGGTGGCGGCCGTTCCTACCCTCACCTATGGTCATGAGCTTAGGGTAATGACCAAAAGGACAAGATCGCGGGTACAAGCGGCCGAAATGAGTTTTCTCTGCAGGGTGGCTGGGCTCTCCCTTAGAGATAGGGTGAGAAGCACTGTCATCCGGGAAAGACTCGGAGTAGAACCGCTGCTCCTCCGCATTGAGAGGAGGCAGATGAGGTGGCACGTCTGACCGGTAGGAGGCCTCGGGGAAGACCCAGGACACGTTGGAGAGACTATGTCTCTCAGCTGGCCTGGGAACGTCTTGGCATCCGCTGGGAAGAGCTAGACGAAGTGGCCGGGGAGAGGGACTTCTGGGCTTCCCTGCTTAGTTTGCTGCCCCCGCGACCCGACCTCGGATAAGCGGAAGAAAATGGATGGATGGATGGATAGAACCTGTTTTGGCCGCCAAAGACCAGGTTACTCAGGTCCCTGCCCTCAACCGCCACACAGCTCTGTGGAAGTATTTCTGCATTGTATAAGAAATTAGTCGCCACTAAGTGTCATTTGGTCCTTGTGCAACTGGAGCAGGAGTGTGGTTCACAAAGCAAGCATTAAGGTGAGCCTGTTTCCATTGAAAGTTGGCTTCTGCCAATCCTTGCCCTTGTTCAAACCTTTCATGAAGAGAATTCTAAGTGCAGTTAAGATGTTGAGAGGGTCCAGTTTTGTAAGGCAGCATAACAGTGTGGTACAATAGGAATCAAGGTTTTTAATCACCGTGCTGCAGATTTATATATTTCCATTCAAACATTTAACAAAATAATATTAGTGTATAATTGATATATATATAAATTTTGAATTTTATGGGTCACACTGATCTTCCTTTTATTATTTCCTGATTGGAGGCATAACCCCTGCTCCATGGGATGATAAAACGTGAAACCACGAGGGAGTCAGTTCGCGGTCAAAACCAGTTCAGCTCCAGTACTACACTAAATCTGAACCAGCACTAAAGTTGGCAAAAGTGGAAAAGGGGTATGAGAGCAGAATACATTTCTGCTTTGTGTTCATTTACAGATTTTTTTATTTGTAAAACTCTTCAGCCACCGTATTAGAGTATATTTTATATATATTTTTAGAAATTATATATATATATATATATTATACAAATTAACAATCACAGCAAATTATATAAATATATATTATATAAATTAACAATCACAGCAACCTTTGTCACCAACATGACAGAGCCCAGTTTCAAGATATTTCCCAAAATAAATAAAAAAGAAAACATAGTGGAAAACATGTTTGAATATAACATTAATGGGATGGTGTCTAATATATAAAACACACAATGCTGTGTTTCCATAGTCACTATGAAATGAATGCACAAATGATATCTGTACTTTAAAACTATCAACCCTTCATATGTCTTGTATTTTTCAGGGAAATATCTTCCGCGTCCGTGTGGGAAACCATAGAAGAGCCCAATGTGGATTTTGAGGAGTTTGTGGAGTTGTTTTCCAAAACAGCCGTCAAAGAGAAGAAGCAGCCACTTTCTGACACATTCACCAAATCAAAGGCCAAACAGGTCCTTCATTGTATTATTCCATGCCTATGAAGGGACCTCTCAAATAAATTTGTGAATTCCATAATCTAATATTATTTAAAATGATGAAAATGTTAATTTACTGCATGTCCATCACAGTATAAAATGTATATCAATATTTTGGTATTTATATACAGTATTATTATATCAAAATAGGTCAGATTATAATTTTTAGGCCAAACAGACAGTTTCAGTTCAAGGAAGACCCGGAATACCCAAACATGTAGTCAGTGCGTGCTAGGAACGTCTGGCAGAGTCTCCCGTTCATCCAGTCTTCAACTCTCACCTCCAGCAGAGCTTTGCTTTCACCCTGGGAGGAAGAGGATATTGAGTCGTAGGCCGTATTCCGTGCCTCCGTTGCTGAGGCAGCTGATCCAAGGTGGTCAGTGCCAGTCGTGGCGGCAGACCCCAAACCCAGTGGTGCACACCAGAGATTAGGGCTGCTGTCAAGCAGGGGAAGGAGTTCTCTACCAAGCATGGATGGCTTGTGGGGCTCCTGAGGCAGCTGACAGGTACCATCAGGCCGAACGGCACTCAGCTTTAGTGGTGGTTGAGGCAAAAGCTTGGGTGTGGGACGAGTTCATTGAGGCCATAGAGCAAGACTTTTGGTCGGTCTCAAAGAGGTTCTGGCAAAACGTCTGACGCCTTAGAAAAGGGAAACAGTGCCCGGTTCACACTGTTTACAGTGTGGACGGGGGCGTGCTGACCTGCAGTAGACTACGACTATAGTCGAATGGTGGATGGCCATTTGAGGCTCTTTTAAATCCTACTGACATACCTTCTATAGAGGAAGCAGAGTCTGAGGGCACGAACACGTACCATTTGATAGGGTGAGGATAGGGATAGAATAAATGGAAGGAGCATGTTTATTCAGGAGGAGCTCAGAGTAGAACAGCTGCTCCTTTACATCGAAAGGAGTCAGTTGTGGTGGCTTGGGCATCTAGTCCACATCCCTCCTGGATGCCTCCCTGGTGAGGTGTTCTGGGCATGCCCAGCCGGGAGAAGGGCCTGTGGCAGACCTAGAAGGATTACGTCTCACAGCTGCCCTGGGAACGCCCTAGTGTCCTCCCATTGGAACTGGAAGCGGTGACTGGGGACCGGGAAGTCTAGACTTCGCTACTGAGATTGCTGCCCCCACAACTTAGATAAGTGGAAGAAATGGACTAATAAATATATACTGTATATAAATTAATTTTTACATAATATTGCGACCAGTAAATAAAACAATAACTTAATATATAATGTAACTATATTTAAAACATTAAAATGTATCAAATTCATAATACAGTTATTTTTTTAATTAATGAGATAATAATTAAGATAATTACAATATCTCCAGGTTTTCTCAGCCCATAATAACCTTATTTCTTTTTGCAGCAATAAAGTATCTAACCTCGAATCTACTGTTTTGTTTGTTTTTTTGTAGGTCGTAAAGCTCTTAAACAACAAACGATCTCAGGCTGTAGGAATTCTGATGTCCTCACTACATCTTGATATGAAAGATATTCAACATGGTAGCTGTGACTCTGCAAATATCATAAATAATTATTTAGAGTTTTTGTCTCTTTGAAGATCACATGTTGACGTCATCTTGCCTCCTCGCCCACTTCCTTGCATTTTGCTTTTTTTGCAGCCATCTTGAATTTGGACAACACAATAGTTGACCTGGAGACCCTGCAAGCCTTGTATGAAAATGTAAGTTAAACACACAATCCCATTTTTATGTGTTACGTTTGACCCTTCAATATTGTTAAGTCATCTATGTCTAGTCTAGTCTCAACAAAAATAAACGTCTGCCTGTCTTATTCGGAGGTACTTTAAAATGAATGAAGTTACTGGACAAATATGTTTTTTGACTAATGAATAGTCTCAGTTACAATATGATACTGTCAACTTGAGAAATGTTAGATCCGGTGGATCCTCGGTTAGCATGTGCATGTTTTTCAGTTAACCAGGTTTTTCAGTTACCAAAGCTTTGCCTCAGTTTACTTTCATTTTCCAGTTAGCGTACAATAAATCTAGAATATGTCTTGTTGTGGTATTAGTGCATTGCTTGAGTGTTCTTAATGTATTTTATCACAAAACGGCCTTAGCTTCTAGTGAACCAGAACCGGAATTCAGCTACATAGCTCTTTGATGTCATCATGGGTTGACTCTCAAAAAAGTTAATACAAAACACCTTTCGATCGTTTTACATGCATTATACAATTGTTATACAATCATAAATGCATATCAATGAATGAATCAAGTGAAAGGCATAAATGAACATTTTGACGCATAAACTTACTTTGTGTTTGTATAAACCTTTTTAGTGTTTTCATGTTCTATGCAATTTCAAAAGTTTAAACTTATATAATGTAATGACAGTGGTTTTGTGTTATGTGTTAGCATGTTGAAGGGATAGTTTTGTTTTTTTTGACATGAAGCTGTATGACATCCCTATCAGTGTAGTAGCTCAACAGTACCTCAACCCCCAAATTAGTCCCATGAGTCCAGTTCCGGTCAGATTTTGGGGATGAAGAATCTATATCCATTTAGTTGCTGGGGCTACATAAGTAAAAAATTTGGCTACTCAAAACAATATGCAACAGGGGGATTCGTGCAGCGTCTGTAGTGATGCGGACTTTGCACCGGCCTGTCGTGGTGAAGAGAGAGTTGAGAGTTGAGAAAGGCAAAGCCCTCTATTTTTACCGGTCGATCTACGTTCCTACCCTCAACTATGGTCATGAGCTTTGAGTAGTGACCGAAAAGACAAGATCGTGGGTACAACGGCCGAAATGAGTTTTCTTCGCAGGGTGGCTGGACTCTCCTTAGAGATAGGGTGAGAAGCACGGTCATCCGGGAGAGACTCGGATTTGAACCGCTGCTCCTCCGCATTGGGAGGAGCCAGATGATGTGGTTCGGGCATTTGGTTAGGATTCCTCCCGGACGCCTCTTTAGGGAGGTGTTCAGGGCACATCCAACCGGTAGGAAGCCTCGGGGAAGACCCAGGACACGCTGGAGAGACTATGTCTTTCAGCTGGCCTGGGAACGTCTCGGCATCTTCCGGGAAGAGCTGGACGAAGTGGCCGAGGAGAGGGACATCTGGGCTTCCCTGCTTAGGCTGCTGCCCCCGCGACCCGACCTCGGATAAGCGGAAGATAATGGATGGATGGAAAACAATATGCATTCAAAAGACTAATACATTTGCATGACAAAAATTCCTCTTTAAAAAATCAGACCTCACAAATCACTAGGCTTTTCTCTTCTGTCTTATTAATGTACGCTAACGTCCGTTGTTATGTATGTAATGAGTGGCGGCTGCGGCTCGCACATCTTCATCCACTGTGGAACTCCCATACATTGTTGGTAACTCATTAACTGCCAGCCATTTTCAGGGCAGAGAGCTCCATACTGCCAGAGTTTTGGGGCATTTTTGCCAAACTTTCAAGACCCACAGAATATTGAGCTTTAGCACACATCTATAGAAACTTAAGACTCTCTTCTTTCATCAGAAAAAAAAAGTTTGTTTCTAGCCTTTATGGTTTTTTAGAAATCGGCAGTAGAACCTTCGGGTAGTTTCAAGAGAAAACACCTGATTTTGACCAAAAAACGTAGAAAACAAGCTTTTTATGCAAAGAAGCACATTCAAGCACATTCAACAGTGATTGATGTCCATATTTTTTTGTTTTATTGACACCTCATACATCTGACCAGATGTTTACTTCTATGAAACAACAAAAAGAACACACAAAAAAGGTTTTTGATGACAAAATAACATTTATTCACAGATTTAGAACACAGCAAACATAATGAAAATATCTATTTACAGATGTTTGCGTGCGTAAACTATGTGTGTGTAAACTATTTACAGTTGAGTGTGTGTGTCAACTATTTACAGAGCGTGCACGGTTGCGTGTATGTACTTAAGAGTACTTCTTTTTAGTGTGGTAGACTGTGTAGCATTCTCCTGAGTGGAGGGCGACGTGGCAGGACCTGCACCACATTTGGGTCTTACTTTTTTGACCCGTCCATGCACAGTGCCAGTCACCTTCATGCCAACCAGAATCTTCCCCACCATGTCTGCTCGATGCACGTCCTCTGCTCGATGTATGTCCGCTGGCTCTGTTGTAGCACCAAACAGCTCAACAATGCTAATGCAGCGTTGTTACGACGGTTGTTATTGTCACCCGCTTTCTGTTCACCACCACCCGCATCTTTCATGATTGCAACATTCCTTACAGCAGATTCACCGGTGGACAAACTATGTGCAAGCTGCAAGCTGCTTGTAATGTTTTTCACCACTCGGTTTTGGCATGCACTTAGCCATTTTCTCTCAACCCACAATTCACCGTCCTCTCAAGGGTGTTGGCCAATCTGCTGAGGGGAAAATTTAAGTTTGCTCCCTACTGGATAGAAATATATTGACCACAAGTCTGAAATTTGCACATATCACGTAAAAGGCTTTGATCTCCCCCGCCCCCGTGCCCCAAAATCACAGAAAAAACTTTGGCAGTCAACGTAACTTTTTTCTTTGGCAGTCAATGAGTTAAACAAGATGGCAGCAAAGCTCGCAGCCCAGCTGCATCGCAGATATCTTCATCAGATACACAACAGTGAACAGCTTTTAGCATGCATTATTAAGATGGAGGACAAGATTATTACCATTGCAGTGTCAGCATTGCCAGCATTTACACACAATTTGCATATGGTGTTGTAACAGATGCAGTGGAAAAAAAGCATAACCTCGTAGGAGAGACAAAAAAGTGACTAAAAACACCTTCATTACGTTTAGAACACAAATAAACTTCCGTCCATTGACTTTCTACGCTGCTCATTAGCGTTTCAGGGGTATGCTGGTCGCCAGTCAATCGCAACACACATATAGACAAACAACCATTCATGCCTATGGAAAATTTGAAAGTCGTCAAATAACCTAATATGCATTGCCTTGGGCATGCGTGATTCATTGATGCGTAGAGCTCCCCTGTTCTCCACAATTGTGTCGTCCCTGGGGAGGTGTTCAGGGGGGGGCATCCTTACCAGTGGCACGAGGCACCTCATCTGGGTCCCATTCCATTTTTCTCTGCTTGTCCGGGTCGCAGGGGCAGCGGTTTCATAAGGGAAGTCCAGACTTCCCGGCCCCCGGCGACCTCTTCCAGCTCTACCGAAAGGACACCAAGGCGTTCCCAGGCCAGCTGTGAGACATAGTCCCTCCAGCGTGTCCTAGGTCTTCCTGAGGGCCTTCTCCCGGCTGGGCATGCCTGAAAAACCTCACCAGGGAGGCGCCCGGGAGGCATCCGGACTAGATTCCCGAGCCACCTCAACTGGCTCCTCTCGATGTGAAGAAGCAGCGGCTGTACTCTTATCTCCTCCCGGATGGCCGAGCTCCTCACCCTATCTCTTAGGGTGAGTCCAGCCACCCTACGAAAGAAACTCATTTCCGCCGCTTGTATCCGCGGTATTCAGAAGACCCCTATGAAAAACAACAAGAGGAGTGACCGCACCTCGCCCGGACGTGGGATACCGGGCCTTATCGTGGGGCCTGGCCGGGCCTAGCCCGAAGAAGCCACACGGGAACTCCCCCCCCACAGACCCACCACCTGCAGGGGCAAGCATAAGGGTCCAGTGCTTTGTGATTTGAGCAGTGGTCGAGGGCGGTCGGCGGCCAAATCTGGTTCTTGGGAGCAGCATCCCGAGTTTTTCCCGAATGACAATGCTTCTCACCCTATTGCTAAAGGAGAGCCCAGCCCCCCATGGAGAAAACTCATTACGGACGCTTTTACCTGCAATCTTGTCCTTTCAGTCACTACCCAAAGCTCATGACCATCAGTGAGTGTAGGAACGTAGATCAAAAAGTAACTAGAGAGCTTTGCCTTTTGGCTCAGCTCCCTCTTTGCCACTTGGCTGCAAACCAATCCAGTAAGATTTGAAGATCAATGGCAAAGAGTCTGACTTATGAATGCAGATCAAACTCAGACACCGATCACACAGAGAGCATTCTGCCTGAATTAGGTGGTCCGGTAACCCATACTTCCGGAGGGCTCTCCACAGGATTCCTTGAGGAACATGGTACATTCTCCAATTTCACAAAACACAGGTGGACTGGTTATGCAAACTCCCATGCACCTCTGCTGAGAGTGTAGAGTTGGTCCACAGTTCCATGCAGCGGATTATCCTTTCCACAACCCCTGAACAAACTTATTATTTAATAAATATTTTTATTGAGGTTTTTTTTATTAACACACAGATAACACACATGAAACATCAGTATTCAAAAGTCATTTAGCCTATACAGTTGTAAAATTAAATATACATCAATAAAATAGAGAAGCGGTTTGCTGCCAAATTGAAAGATCAAGTGAAAGGAGAGGAAGAAAGAACATGGGAAAAGAAGAGAGAGCGAGAGAGAAAAATAAAAAAAAGTCATTAAGAATGTAAAGCACCATACTGTACTGTAATATAATACAAATACAAGGTAAAACAAAGGCTATGTATTCATATACAAATCAAAGATTAAAGATCGATAGGTTGGGGGGAGAGCAACAAACGAAAAGAGGAAAGGAAAGAAGGCGTGTGTGATGGCTAAACAGAGAATACCACCGAAAAAATTGTAGCTAATCTACCAGGTGATAAATGTAATCTATGTAGAATCTTAAATTGTAATAGCCTTTGTGTGATGCAAATTGAAGAGGAATAAACCAATGAAACTACCCGCTGCCATACCAGGTCCGATAATTTAATGCCCAAATCCTCCTCCCGGGAGTATAGGTAATTAGGTAATGCTAGACCCCCCCTCCTCCTTATGCCTCTCCAAAAATTATCTCCTTATGCGAGGTACTTTGTTGCCCCAAATGAATAATGATGTAAATTTTTTGAGTTCCTTGAAGAAGACCTTTGGAATTAAAATTGGGATAGCCTGAGAAAAAAATAGGAATCTAGGCATAATAGTTATCTTCACTTAGTTTCTCCAATCAGCTGTGACAGTGGAAGTTTAGCCCATCTCTCCATGTCCTGTTTAGCTTTTCCGAGTGCAATTTTGAAGTTTTTCTTAAAAAGGTCATTATATTTCTGAGTTACACAGACTCTCAAGTAAGTTAAATTGTCCATGGTGACTGAGAAAGGAAAATCCTGGTAGGTCAACTTCCGTGTTTTGTCATTAATTGGAAATAAGACGCTTTTATGAAGATTTAACTTATAACCCGAAACCCGGCCGAACTTTGAAATAAGGTCTAAAGCAACTGGTATCGTAGTGACAGAATTTGTGAGGAAAAGGAAGAGATTGTCAGCGTAAAGTCCTCCCCTCTGTATCCCAACCAGCACTGCCAGTGGTTCCATAGCCAGATCAAATAGCTGGGGACTCAGGGGGCAACCCTGTCAATGCNAGATCTGGAAGACCTGGGTTCAAATCTCCGTTGGGCATCTCTGTGTGGAGTTTGCATGTTCTCCCCGTGCGTGCGTGGGTTTTCTCCAGGTACTCCAATTTCCTCCCACATTCCAAAAACATGCATGTTAGGTTAATTGGTGACTCTAAATTGTCCATAGATATGAATGTGAGTGTGACTGGTTGTGTGTCTATATGTGCCCTGTGATTGACTGGCGACCAGTCCAGGGTGTACCCCGCCTCTCGCCCAAAGTCTGCTGGGTCAGGCTCCAGCATCCCTGTGACCCTAATGAGGATAAGCGGCATAGAAAATGGATGGATGGATGGAAATATTTTTATTGAGGTTTTTTTTATTAACACACAGATAACACACATGAAACATCAGTATTCAAAAGTCATTTAGCCTATACAGTTGTAAAATTAAATATACATCAATAAAACAGAGAAGCGGTTTGCTGCCAAATTGAAGGCTCAAGTGAAAGGAGAGGAAGAAAGAACATGGGAAAAGGAAAGAGCGCGAGAGAGAAAAAATAAAGTCATTAAGAATGTAAAGCACTATACTGTACTGTAATATAATACAAATACAAGGTAAAACAAAGGCTATGTATTCATATAAAAATCAAAGATTAAAGATCGATAGGTTGGGGGGAGAGCAACAAACGAAAAGAGGAAAGGAAAGAAGGCGTGTGTGATGGCTAAACAGAGAATACCACCGAAAAAATTGTAGCTAATCTACCAGGTGATAAATGTAATCTATGTAGAATCTTAAATTGTAATAGCCTTTGTGTGATGCAAATTGAAGAGGAATAAACCAATGAAACTACCCGCTGCCATACCAGGTCCGATAATTTAATGCCCAAATCCTCCTCCCGGGAGTATAGGTAATTAGGTAATGCTAGACCCCCCCTCCTCCTTATGCCTCTCCAAAAATTATCTCCTTATGCGAGGTACTTTGTTGCCCCAAATGAATAATGATGTAAATTTTTTGAGTTCCTTGAAGAAGACCTTTGGAATTAAAATTGGGATAGCCTGAGAAAAAAATAGGAATCTAGGCATAATAGTTATCTTCACTTAGTTTCTCCAATCAGCTGTGACAGTGGAAGTTTAGCCCATCTCTCCATGTCCTGTTTAGCTTTTCCGAGTGCAATTTTGAAGTTTTTCTTAAAAAGGTCATTATATTTCTGAGTTACACAGACTCTCAAGTAAGTTAAATTGTCCATGGTGACGGAGAAAGGAAAATCCTGGTAGGTCAACTGCCGTGCTTTGTCATTAATTGGAAATAAGACGCTTTTATGAAGATTTAACTTATAACCCGAAACCCGGCCGAACTTTGAAATAAGGTCTAAAGCAACTGGTATCGTAGTGACAGGATTTGTGAGGAAAAGGAAGAGATTGTCAGCGTAAAGTCCTCCCCTCTGTATCCCAACCAGCACTGCCAGTGGTTCCATAGCCAGATCAAATAGCTGGGGACTCAGGGGGAAACCCTGTCAATGCGGTGAAGGGGAAAGTAATTTGTCATAAATGTGTTTGTCCTAACAGATGCCTGTGGTGATGTATATAGAATTTTGATCCAAAAAGGAATGTAGGGCCAAAACTGAATTTTTCCATTGTAGTAAGAAGTTAATTATACTCAATTCTATCAAATGCTTTGTGGGCATCCATTTATATTATAACTTCTGGTTCTATATTGCTAGATTGATAGATGATATTGAACACCTGACAAAGATTACTTAAAGTCTACAGACAAACCTGACTGGTCAGGGTGTATCAGTTTACACATAATCCTCTCAAGTTTGCCTGCCAATACTTTGGCTAAAATTTTGTAGTCGCAACAGAGCAGACATACAGGACGATACGACTCAAATAACATGGGGTCTTTGGTCTTTTTAAGTAGGAGTGCAATAGATGCCTTTGTCATTGTTGGGGCCTTGCTGTCAAAGACCTCCTCAAACAGCTTCAGTGACACTGGTATTAGCTTACGAGCAAACATCCTAATCAATAGGAAACCTATCCTTGCCTGGTGCTTTACCTGACTTCATTCTTTTAATGGCATTTACTATCTCTTGTATGGTTATCGGTCCTTTTGAACGCTTTTTGTCTGATTCCTGCAATGAGGGTTACTGCAAATTATTAAATAAGTTTTCTACTAAATCATCACTGCACGCCTCTGGTGTGTATAGATCTATATAGAAGTATTCAAATTGCGTGTTAATATCTCTTTGGTTCACTACATTACCTTGAACGTCTTCTATTGCTGATCTAAAGCCTGCGGTTGCAGATTGTTTAAGCTGATGGCATAAAAGTTTACTAGCACGCTCAACATACTCATAACATTTGTGACGTGACTTCAGATGCAGGTCATTGGCTTTACTGTTCGAGAGGGAATAGAATCACATCTGTAATAGAATCCTCTCCCTCACTAACTAACTCACTGGAAGGTGATGTAGCGTCTAACTGGTGCACCACTTTGATTCTATCCATAAGGTCTGCAGCCCTTGTATTGCTTTTCTTATTTTCACTAACTATAGGAAATCACTTGGCCTCTCACATAGGCTTTCATGGTTTCCCACAGTAAGGAATAGCTTATTTTAGGTTGGTCATTGGTTTAAAAAAATGAATCCAAATGAGTATTAATAAAGTTGTCGAATGTTCTGTCTCCCTGTCACGGGTTAAAAAAAAAAAGACTGAAAAACCGATGGCTCAGTCGTACAACTGCTGTTGGTGATTTTTTTTTTAATTCCACGTGAAAGCCAAAAGAAACTCCAAAAAGTATTTACAAGAAGGAAACCCTCCAACTACTTGTAACCAACAATGTTATAGTTCACCTTGACACTTCCAACTTACTTCCCTCCCCTGAAACCTTCCCTTTAAAAACCCCACCCCAGCCCCTCCCTCGGGCATTCCAACACACATTAACAGGGGTGTTGCAGCAAACCCGTTTACATCCAACAATGGATTACTGTTGAATTTGTGGCTTTATTTGTATCTTTAGGCCCATGAATCCGGTAGGTGTCGAGTTGGAGGAAGAAGACTATGTTACTACAACGTTATCCAAGGTTACAATTTATTCCTAACAAACAAACCTAATACAACGGAGTTCCGGGCTTAGTGTGGTTCCCTATAGGCTTACACCTACGTTGGTCTTAATACAGAGTCAGACAAAAAAAGTCTATCCCTGCCCGGCTTTTATACATTTTTAAAGCAAATGTAGGTTGATCGATAGCCAATGGGAGAAGACAGCGCCCTTCACTTCGAACCCTGGTGGACCAATCAGATGTTCTTGGGCGGTGCCGGTTGGATGATGTCGGGTTGGTTTCTTTGCATGCGAGGACTGCTGTTCTCAGGTAGCATCCCATGATGACTTGCTTGGTGGGGGCTTGTGTGACTCCTTCCTTGCCCTCTGTGTTGGCCTGTACGTTCACCTTGGCTGGAGATCCATTAACCACAGGAACACGTTATCTCCTTCCCTGTGAGTGTTTAGGAGAAAACATTCCAAACCCCCACTTTCTACCATCAATCTGTCACAAACAACTATGAACTCTATGTGACCTTTGCATTAAAATTATAAGTTTACTATGAAACTTTTAATATTACAGTATGTGTGTGTATTCTCTCTCTAAGTGTGATTATACGTGTAGCAAACATGCATTTAAACATATGATGACTCTATTCTCTTCTAGCTATGTGATGTTGCTGTAATCTATTGGCGGCATTGATAAGAATCTTCCAGAGCAATCCTCTGCCATAAACATTCCATTGTCCTGGTGCAGATTCCCACAGGAAATAACACAACCGTAAAAGATTTAAACAGAACTTTAAATATAATACAATGATATGACTGAGTATGATTAAGTATTATTAAACAGCAACACATTTCATAATTATACTTTAACAGTATTTATTTGTATGACTACGGCAAGTGCCCAAAGCATACTACCCCATCATTACCCTTAGCAAATGCCAACATAAGTGAAGAATAAAATCAAAAGAAGAATAGAACAAGAAATCCAGTATAAACCCTTCAATTACTCAATGCAATTATGCAAGGCTGAAATGTCATAACCACCAATAACCATGTCCCTCCTATGACATAACAAACATGGACTCACAACCACATTTTAATTTAAACCCGGCACTTAGTTTAGTCCACAGTCACCTGACCACCGCAAGCGCACCAATTTATGCTTTTAATGAGGCACTGCGGAAGTGCCTCATTAAATTTATCATTTAGCGTGTGTGGTGAGTCAGCGTGATCCCAGCCTTGCGTTTCAACAGGTAAGACCTTGATGCATGTAAGGTGTAACGTGGGCATAAGTGTGGCATGTGGGCATTGAATGTGCACCCTCGGATGTCTGGCACTCAACAGTTGTGCAGTGAATAGTCCGTGAAAGGTATAGCCCATTCGCTTCCAGCACACACACTCCCCTTGGGGAGAGTGAGAGACAGAGAAAGAAAGAGAGAGAACAAGTAAGAGAGAGAGCAGAGCTGGGTCTTAAAGGGACGGAGGGGTGCCTTTTACTCGTCACACTACCAAAAGTCTTGAATTGAGGAGCCAAATGCATTGGGGGAACACATTATCTGGGAAATAAAGCTTTAAAATGGTCCAATATCACAATGCTACCATGTTCTACATGTCTAATCATAGGTAGTAATTTTTGGTCAATGAGGAAATAATCAATTCGGATGTAGGTCTGGCGCACCGGGGAGACAAAAGAAAATTGTTTGGATGTGGGGTTGATTATGCCATACGCCTGTAAAAGGAGGTAATGCACCGTGCCGATTTGGTAAGAGTGCTGGAGCAATTTAGGGACTGGTGTAGAATGCAATTAAGATCTCCAGCTAGTACCAAATCATGTGAATTCAGATCTGGTAATACGGATAAAATATGGTTGAAGAAATCCACGTTGTCCCAGTTAGGGGATATACTTTACATTGGCCAAAACCATTGGTCTATTAAATAATTTCCCTACAACTATAATAGAACGGCATTGTTTGTCCCTAATAACTTTTGATTTTTTCAAATTGGACATCCCTACGGAGCAAAATCTCAATTCCTCCACTTCTAGCATTAAACTCTAAATGATACATCTGTGCAAACCCTTGCCTAAACAATTTTGAATGATCCTTGTTAAGCAATTTTGTTTCCTGCAGATAAACTACGTTTGATTTTAACTTGTTTAGATGTGAAAATACCTTGGTACACTTGGTTGGTTGGTTATTCCTCTT
This sequence comes from Oostethus manadensis, assembly GCA_024372805.1. Lineage (NCBI taxonomy): Eukaryota > Metazoa > Chordata > Actinopteri > Syngnathiformes > Syngnathidae > Oostethus > Oostethus manadensis. Next base: position 2,085,446 of record QODF01000079.1, on the reverse strand, counting down.
ACATTCCAATTAACGAGAGTCATTGTAGACTGTCAGAAGACTGCTCCTGAAATTGCACTGCCTGCCCGCCATCCATGAACTGCAATGTCGTCTCAAATTTGTAAGAATAATTGAAGCCATATGTGCTATCGCGAGAGAAAGAAAAAGAAGGGGAAAGAAGAAACAGAAACAAACAAAGGGATTTACAGAAGTAGTTTTAAATGCTATTAAGACAGTTATGCTGCAACTAAATCGTATCATATTTCACATAGGGTTCAACATCTCCCTCAAAGTGGGAAATCACAGGAGAAGATGCCCAGTCTGTACATAAGTGACCATCCCTTTGAAATTCCAAAGACAAAAGCGGTTAGCCACACAAAGAGAATGAAAACAAAAAACAGCTCTCAACTGTAAAGCTCTACACGGCAACATCACAGCACAAAGTAGTACAATCAAGAACCTATTAGCAACATTCCCTGAGCAGCAAAACCAAACATGTTCTCCTGACCCAATATACTCATAACTTTAGAATATGACACAACTGGATAGCACACAGATAGAGTAGACCTTGTAAGTGTACTCTACCGCGCTGCTGTGTGCCGACATAGCGTAGCTCTCCAAACAGTGACCGCCATTTTGTAACGTCATTTAATCATAATTGAAACTATTATGTATCTTTACGCACCACCTTCTTCAAAAGGTAGGTCTTGGCAGCTTTAGGGTCTGTGAATCGGGCTTCCCGGTCGTCACTTGTCGTTATTCTGAACGTAGCGGGAAATTTAATCCCAAACCATACTCCTTCAACACCATGAAGTGAAATTTTGATGGTTACCGAAGATTCCCGACCTTCTTTCACTCCACGGATGTAAATATTAAAGCGTCGCGATCTTGATTCAGCGTCCTCGCAGCGGTCCCTCAGCGTGGCCACCTCAATCTTGATGTTGTTTAATTCAGCTTGCATGGTCTCAATCACATCAAAGTTAGCACTAACTCCAGCCTCCAGTTCAGACAAGCGACCGGCGGTCGCCATTACTTTCTCCTCGATCTGTTTCACCGCTGTACGGAATTCTGTGCGCAACTGAGAGACCTATTCCTTCAGTTCTGCTGATTGGATCGTAGCCTTTGTCTCTATCTGCTCCAGAAGCTCCCTCCTCAGGATTTTGATAGCCCGCAGCACAGCATTCTGCCCCATCATGTCTGTAACAGCAGTGTCTGTTGCCCACTAGCCTCGGTATTGTTAACAGACGGAGACGATCCTCCTGTCTCCTTAGAGCGCTGTTTAGACATCGTTTTCTCCCGCCACTTGAGGATAGATGTGTTAACAGTTTATAAAGTCACCAAAGGTGGATGAAATTATTATAAAGAGCTGAAATAACGGTATTTAGTTTGCTTGTTTCGGGAGCTCCTCCAACCTATGTGTTTACACGGCGCCACCCAAATAGAAGTCGCCAACCCATGAATAAACTTTACCAGGATAGCTGACATGTGTCATCCACAATAGTTGGAAAAAACCCGCCGGTCCCCCTTTTTCTCTGCCAATCCAGAGATACTGCCCCTGATGTCCAAGAAATTTTGCAAAAGTTGTGTCAACCCACACAGCATTCAGGGCTTTAAGTGACTCCGGGTGGATTGTATCCATCCACAAGGTTCTGCAACCTAGGAGCTTTTTACCCACCTAGGCAACCTCAGCCCCAGATATAGGAGAGCCCAACATGGAGTCTCTTCCTCGGTGGGATTGAGGAACTATTCCTTCCACTGATCCACAACATCTCGAGACACTATCCCATATGCATGTTCACTGTGTTCTGCTTCCTCCTCCTGAGATGGCAGATAATAGTCCAGAATCATTTCAAAGTTGTCTGGAAACCATGAGCAGGCACCAAACAAAACAATCGCCACCTTTGCCAGTCACCTCTCACTGCTGACAAATGCCAGAGTGGAAAAGAGTCCAGACCCTCTCGAGAGGACTAGTTCTAGTGGCCTTGCAATGCGTTGTGGGGATTTTGATTATATCTAGCCTGAACTTATCGACCTTAGGCACCAGCTCAAGCTCCTTCCCCTTCAGAGAGGTGACATTCCACATACCTACAGCTAGCTTCTACAGCCGAGGATCAGATCGCCAAGGTCCCCACTTCCGGCTGTCACCCAGCTTACTCTGCACCAGACCCCTTTGGTCTTACTCATGAGTAGTGAGCTTAAGCAAGGTGGGACCCACGATGCCTCTTGGACACATGGGTTCAAGTCAGGCCACCAGATGCTTGCCTTTGTGTCCTACCTCCAGGCCTGGCTCGAAAGGGTGATGCCGGTGTCCGTGTCCAGGCGAGGGAATACCAAGTCCATTTATCTTTCTCATAATTGGGGTCTATTTGTGCTACACTTTATCTGGTCCCTCTCTTTGGGGCTAGTACTGTGTGCAAACTCCATCACAATAAGGTTGAAGATTAGTGGGAAAAATTTCTTAAATTTGCATCATTTTTGGTTGGAGTTGGAACGAATTAATCAAGGTTCCACTGTACTGCAGTTTGATTAAAATTGACTTTAAGCAGTGCAGATTCTAGTGACCCCTGCTATGTGTTATAGCAGGGGTTATCTCCATAACCACGAGGTGCCCGCAAACCTGCTTTTCATTTGGGTTTTCACATAGTAATGTGGGAACACTAGAAAGAAAGGCATTCTGAACATTTTGTTGATGTTCTGGTAAAACAAACATAATCGGTTTGTTTGGGTTGAATGTAAATAAATGTTACAAAAAATAGTAAGGCCGCACGGTGGCGGAGTGGGTAGCACATTGGCCTCACAGTCAGGAGAATCAGGGGTAAGGGAATCTCCGTTTGGCATCTCTGTGTGGAGTTTGCATGATCTTTCTCCGGGTACTCTCGTTTCCTCCAACATTCCAAGAAAACATGCATGTTAGGTTAATTGGCGACTCTAAACTGTCCATAGGTATGAATGTGAGTGTGAATGTTTGTTTGTCTTTGTTTGTCTATATGTGCCCTGCAATTGACTGGCGCTTGGTCCAGGGTGTACCCTGCTACTCGCCCAAAGTCGGCTGGGATAGGCTCCAGCATCCCCCCGACCCTAATGAGGATAAGCGGTGTAGAAAATGAATGAATGAATGAAAATGAGTAGCCCTTGGCCATTTTCATTTTGTAAAAGTAGCTCTCACAAGAAAATAAACATTGGTGACCCTTGTGTTTTTGGATTATATTTGTATTCTGTAGAGGGCTCTACCAGAGGAACTGGACAAGATTGTGAAGCACATGAAATCCACAAAAGACAAAGAGAATACTAAACCTCTGGACAAACCTGAACAGTGAGATGATGCTATTATGCTATTATTATGATGCTAGTATTGTACTTCAATACTAATGGGTTTGTGTCTGTGTAGCAAACAACAATGTGTTTTTATTTACATTATGGATTTTATGTTACAGGTTTCTTTACCAGCTCTCCTTGATTGCCAATTTTTCTGGCCGGGTCTTTTGTATCCTCTTCCAGTCAAGCTTTTGTGAGTGCATGTCATCCATAATGAAGAAACTGGACACATTGCTGAGGGTATGTCAGGTGAGTGACTTATTTCTGTAAGCAAAGTATGTACACAGTAAAATACACAATACAGAAACTCAAGTGTTTCAAGACTTTCTCATACAAACATTCCATAGAAGTGTTGCATCAGAAAAGAAACATATTGCTGTAAATGTGTTAGTAGTGTGAGCGTTCCGACAGCGACACGAAAGCCTGCTATGAGATTTATTAAGTGCAAGGCCTAGCCATGTTTACATGAACACAAAGAACCAGATACATTAATTCAAAACACAGTGACTGAAAAACACCACAGAACAGGAGACTGGCTGCATGGGAGCAAAAGGGGTGCCAAATAAAAGCCCAAATACATTTTGGTCTTAACATTAATTATTTAGCCTAAATGATGAAAATTTATGCAACCATCTAGAAACTGTGTAGTCTCTCAGTTTGTGCAAAAATGCCATTTTTATTGCACTGTTGAGAGCAGAGGTGTCGACTCATTTCATGTGACATGAACACTTGAGTCAGACTCAAGTCACAATTTTAATGACTTAGGACTTGATTTGATCTGCAAACTAGAGCACCCAGTCTATGTCATCAACAAAGGCTGGGTCCTTGTGAAAGTCCTCCAACCGCTGCCAGAGCAATTTGAAATGGGATGGTCTGGCCTTTGGAACATCTCCTTGTTGTGTCACTCTTGCTTCTTCTTCTTGTTGCAATATGCTATTAAGTCCTCAGAGAAAAACGTTGGAGAGAGAAAAAATATCAAATACCAGCAACATTTATATTTATTTTGAGATTATGTGTTGTTGGAAGGAGAAGGGCAGCCATCTGCCTGCTGATTTAGCTCTAGCTCAGAAATAAACCTTATATTTTAACCAAAATAATAATTATTATTAATTAAAATAACTATGTTATTACTTCTAAGTATTTAACCCATTTGTACAGTACTTTGTGGTCAATGTGGTTTTGAAAAAAATTGCCTTTATATAACCATATTGTACATGTTTTTTTTATTTAGACCATTTTAAAACTATTTTTAATTAATAAGTCATGCATTAGTTTATAGAGGATTTATTTTGTGCTCAGTTTGTGATTGATTACGTTGACTTCTTAGTTTGTGTTTGTATAAAAGTCTTAGTAGAATATTGACAGTCAATCAGCTTTGTGAACTTACTTGATGATGTGCTCAACCCTCTCAGACATGCTGGTTTCACTCAGGATGATGTCACAGAAAGACACAAATCCTCATGGTTGTTGTTGGGAGTCCATACAGCAACACCACACACTCCTATTTAACAAATGCACATATAATGAATTTTTAAATGTGTTGTAATCTGTCAATTTTTTTTTTATATATAAATGCACAGGCCTCCATCGCACAAGTACGAGACCCCTAAACACAAAATGCCATTTTTAAATGAACAGATGGAACAAATGCAATCTAATCGAGTGGGCCCAAATTCTTTCACAGCGCTGTAGAAACTCATTGCAAGTTATCGCAAACGGTTGATTGCAGTTGTTGCTGCTAAGGGTGGCCCACCCGGATTTTAGGTTTAGAAGGCAATCCCTTTTTCACACAGGGCCATGTAGTATGGGATTTTCTTTATTCCTTAATGATAAAACGTTTCATTTGAAAACTGCATTTGTGTTCAGCTGTGCCATATAAATATATAATATTTTCTTATCTTAAATAAGTCAAAAGAAAAGTTAATCTTGAAGAAAATGTTACAAAAATGTTACAAAATAAGTACTTTTTTGTATACTGAAAATATTGCAAATTATTTGTATACTCTGTTGTTGCATTAATATGCAATTGGAGCTAGGATAAAGTTTTTTTTATTCCATATTTGTATTTCTGTTTTTTATGCTTTATATAATATTTGCAGAACATAATCCATATTGAATGTGTGAATGTCTTCCAACATTTCAGAGGATTGCTAATTTTCATGTCAGTAAAACTGTTAGTGTAACTTTTGTCTCTAGCTTGCAAACACATTCTCCATTATTATCAATACAAGTTACATTTCAATTAGGTTTGAACCATACTAGTGTCTTAAAATTAGTTGTAAATAAGCTCAATGGGGTATTGCAAAATGCACCAAATTGTTACACTTTGTTTTCCAAAAAAGTGCAGCATCTGCATTTATTCATAACTTTTGCAATATGTAATACGTTATGACATATATGACATTTATTACAAAATGTTTTCAAGAGTTTTATTACAAAATGTAGCAACTACGACAAAATAGAAATGCATAAATGCATTTGCTACAGTAATTGCCAAATGCAATTATCAAATGCAACATTATTACATGATGATGTGAAAAAGTATTACATTACATATTCCACCATTAGTACATAATGGTCTATATACAACCCCTGCTATTGGCTATATGATATGAAAAAGGACATTTTTTTCTAAAGAACGTACATCAACTGTGAAACTTTCTTTAGATGCACCTTCTTTAAGGAGACTTTTAGGAGATTATAGAGCTCATGTTATTTTCTTGTAATAGCTACAAAATGAAAATGGCCAAGACCTACTAATTTTCGTAACATTTATTTTCATATCTTATTTCAACCCAAACAAACCGATTATGCTTAATTTACCAGAACATTAACAAAATGCTGGTATCCAAAACTCACATGTTGTATTTCAGAATGCATTATTTTCTAGTGTTCCCACATCATTAAGTGAAACCCCAAATGAAAAGCAGGTTTGCGGGCACCTCATGTTGCCATGGAGGGATACCTGGTGCCCGCGGGCACCGCATAGGTGACACCTGTGCTAAAGGTTTCACTGCATAAATGACAATAAAAACAATAACTGTAGTGCGCCATTCTCTGGTAGGCAACATTATTCCTCTTAACTAAAACCACAGCGACAGTCGATACAAATAACTTGTTGCAAGAGCCATCTGCCAGGGCTTTGAAGCTAAATTTAACAATCTTTGCCCCCTTTCAATAGTTGTTCCCACTTGTGGCTACACTGTTACCCCTGCTTTCTTATTGAGGGCCGAGGGTCAAACAGGACAAACGCACATTAATTGTATGTAAAAAAAAAAAAAATAGTGCCTTTAAAGGAAACTTCCGACACGTTAAGTTTGACAGCCCTAGTTAAAATGTACAACCTTCTTAGAGGTTGAATGATATGTAAGCACTGTATTTCTGTGTGACTAAGTTCTGTCAAACTGGTCTTTTCCGACCTCTTAATGTCTAAGAGTCAAACACTGAAGAACGTTTTTTCATATAGTGTCAATATGAAAAAAGCGCCTCACGTCTTGTAGTAGAGACGTAGAGAGTTGGGGTTCTGTCAAAATGTAATTGCTGGATTGACTGATGTGTCTAATTGAATTAGTCAAAGGTCACAGGTGTGGCTAACCAGGTGATGTCATAACCGGGTGACGTCATAATCACGCGACACCATAGAGTATTGGTTAAAGTGACAGAAGTTAATGAATGATTAATGATTACTTTTATATATCTATCACGCCTCCCTGATCATGTGAATATCGTCAAACGAATGATTTGACCATGAACAATCATGCGGTCTACGGCAGTTATTACTTCAATAATGTTCAAGGTGTGCCATGCGGTACGTTCTGTTTGAACTATGAATAAGTTGACTCATCGCGTCTCAGTCATTCCGACTTTGGCAGTTATTAACTCAAATACCGGAAATATATTTAAATAAATGTAATAAATGTTAAATTCATGCAAATATTTTTAGCTTATAATAATAAAGATGTCAACATAAACGTTTAATGTCAACGTTTGTCAACGTTGTATTTAAATCAATGTATTACAATTATTATTTTGTAAGGATGTATTTGATGAAGTTACTATAATAGAAAGCCGCCTTTAGTTTTTACAGTGTATGCTCTCATTAACAAAATATTTGATTTTGAAATATGGAATCCTACTCTGTGAAATTCACTTATTTGTGTCTAGAGCCAACTGACAAAGGGCTTACTGAAGTGGACTGAACAAAGAACTGAAACAATGTACCGATATGAGACATTTTAATAAACAGTAAAAGCAATGTCAACAAGTTTGAGTACAAGTGAAACTGCTGAAGCGCAACATCTTTCCCAACTCTTCCTTATTTTTCTTGTTCAGACAAAAAAGACAAACATGATGCCTCAACATAAGCATGACTTATCTGGACTTATCTTTAACCATGTAATCTTCACACAACATTAGTCAGATGTATTAATTTACTGACTTACTGTGGTTTATTATTGTTGGCATAATTATTCATACTCCATAATTGTATGACGGTGTTATGTTTGTATTATAATTTATTCATGTTATCTTGTCGTAATCTGAGACGCCATTACATTATGATACATCTATTGTTTATTACCATACACAGATTTGTTCTTGTTATTCCATTTCCTACCCTTCATTACATTTATTGCAGCCATTTACTGTATTGTGAACAACAATTTTCTTTTCATCCATCTGAACAAGTTACCTGAAAGCTCACGAAACTGTACTTTCCAACATTTTCATTCAACTTGAAAGTGAAAGCAACACAGAAAGTGAACAACCATCAATGAAATGATGGTTGAAATAATGAAATTAATGAAAAATAATGAAAAACTAATGAAAAATTATATTACATATTGCATATGTAGACAGAAAAAGAAAATGTTTCTTTCGTACTGCTGCAAAGACTACTGTGTCACTTTACTGAACACGTCTTAACATATTTCCTATTAACCACATTTTCCCACAAAGAAATGTTTGTACGTGTAATGCAACTGAGAAATGTTGTTGGAAGATTGTGTGAAAAAGTAAATGTAGCAAAAAGAGACATCATTTTCAAAGAACCCCTTAAAATTGACAGTTAAAGGTTGGCTTCAAATGACATTTTTCTCCCCCCCCAACTACAAGAGTACCACCAAATAATTACTCCTAACAGTACCTGACCGTGACACATATAATCATCATTAAAAAAAAGGATTCAATTTAACTTTCCATATAAATTTTCTGAAAAACATTGGTTTGACCCTTTTTAAAAATGGGAACCTCCACCCCGGTCTGCCAGTCCAGAGGTACTGTTCCCGACTTCCATGCAATGTTGTAGAGGCGTGTCAACCAAGACAGTCCCCCAACGTCCTGATAAAACTGTCCACGTACGTATCCTCAGACTCTGCTTCCTCTACGGAAGGTATGTCAGTGGGATTGAGAAGGGCCTCGAAGTATTCCTTCCACCGACCAACTATATCCTCAGTCAAGGTCAGCAAGCCTTCGTCCGCACTGTAAACAGGGTGACCTGGGGGCCGCTTCCCTTTTCTAAGGTGTCAGACGGTTTGCCAGAACCTCTTCGAGGCCGACCGAAAGTCGTGCTCCAAAGCCTCACCGAACTCCTCCCACACCCGAGTTTTTGCCTCGCGCACCGCCAAAGCCGTGCTTCAGCCTGCCGGTGCCTGTCAGCTGCTTCGGTAGTCCCCCAAGCCATCCATGCTTGATAGGACTCCTTCTTCAGCCTGACAGCAGCCCTAACCCCCGGTGTCCACCCTCGGGTTCGGGGCTTGCCACCACGACTGGCACCGACCACCTTGCGGCGCAACTACAACTGGCTGCCTCAGCAACGGAGGCACGGAATACAGCCCATTCAGACTCAAAATCCCGGTCCTCTTTCGAGATGCAGGCGAAGCTCTGCCGGAGATGAAAGTTGAAGATTCGATGAACGGGCGACACTGCCAGACGTTCCCAGCCCACCCTCACTACGCGTTTGGGTCTACCAGGTCTATCCGGCATCCTTCCACGCCATCTAATCCAACTCATCACCAGGTGGTGGTCAGTTGACAGCTCAGCCCCTCTCTTCACTCGTGTGTCCAGAACATGCGGACGCAGATCTGATGATACAACTACAAAGTCAATCATAGACCTGAGACCTAGGGTGTCCTGGTGCCAAGTGCACTTATGGACATCCTTATGTTCATGGTGTTTGTTATGGACAAACTGTGATTCACAGTTTTAGATATATAGACTAGATATAGTCGGAATGTCTCCGCCTCGTCCACAAGCTCGGGCTTCCCCACCAGAGAAGTGACATTCCATGTCCCAAGAACCAGATTTGGCCGCCGGACACCCGCCCTCGACCAACACCCAAATCCCATTGCATTGGACCCTTATGCTTGCCCCTGCAGGTGGTGGGTCTGCGGGGGGGTACGTACGTAGGGTACGTACGTCCGTTCATTGGTGGCATAATCTTGATGTTGAGGACGGTACTGTCGGCTGTTTTATTGTCTTGATTCTTGTGAGTCCTGTACAAAAATAAAGAATTAATACGATTACCAATCAAATCTTAACTAAATTAAACGTATTGAAGACAAAGTATGTTTCGCTATGGATAATGAACCCCATTATTTACCGGTAGCTTCTACATATTACAAGTTTGCACGGTAGTATCTAGCATATTTTGATGAGAATGTCACAGATGGAAATCTATAGAGGTGTGTGTCCTCCACCGGCGGAGAATACAGCCTGGAAAGAAGGTCCGGTTTGCCATTTTAGGAGCTTGGGCGAAAAGTTATAGTGAAATCAAACCTGTTAATGTGCCCACCGTCCCTGTCTTGGGTTGAGTCTCTGGGCTGTGCAAAGGTATGCTAAGTTCTTATGACCTGTGAGTACAACAAATGGGAGTTCAGTGCCAGTGCCTCCACTCCTGCAATGCCAGTACCACAGCCAATAATTCCCTGTTGCCAATGTCATAATTACGTTCTGCTGAGGTCAGGCAGCTTGAGAAGAAGACACAGGGGTGCAGCTCCAAGTCAGAGGCGGAGTGTTTGGGAGAGGACGACCCCCACACCTCAACAAAAAACTGAGAAGCCGGGTGACGGTGAATAAGAACAGGAGCACTGGTAAATAATGATTTAAGTCTGGTGAAAGCGTCATTAGCATCCAGGGTCCAGGTGAATGCCATGTTAATAGATAGAGGTTCCACCACTCAACTAAATTTTTCAGATGTAACGTTGGTAAAAGTTAGCAAAGCCTAGGACACTCTAGAGAAGCTTCCTTGATGTAAGAATGGGCCACTCGACCACAGCCTGAATCTTAGCTGGAAGGGAAGCCAGGGGGTGTGAAATGCACACATTTCAGCTTTAACAAAAAGCCTGTTTTCAAGGAGCCTTTGGAGAACTAGCCGGACATGCTGGGTGTGCACCTCTAGTGTGCAGGAACAAATTAATATGTCATCCAGGTAGACGACTGCGAAACGACCGATCATGTCCTGAAGAATGTCATTAACAACATGGCTTAAATAATAACGGAACTTTTCCGTTTTGACCTGAATACGTATGTGTGTAACCGAGGATTGTTAACAATAAACCTATTCGACCTAAGATCTGGTTTTAGATTCACTGGTAGATTACTCCTGTATCGATAATAATTAGCTATAAATCTTTAGATTAATCCATTGCAGAGAATTGCACAATCGAGAAGCAATTGGTTGATAGAGCCTTTTAAACATATTGGGCCTGAAGTGTATAAACAAAAAATGGTTTTCTTAACTTTTTTAAGCAAAAACATATCATATCATTATACTCTTGTGAGTTATACTTTTCTTTACTTATTTGTGTTTGGAAGATACAGTATGTGTCACTAATTGAAGGAATTATTTTGTATCCCCATCGTTAGTGTAGTACATAAACAGTAACTTACCCCCCAATTCGTCCCATGAGTCCAGTTCTGGTTGTATTTTGGTGATGAAGAACGTAGATTGGTTAGTTGCTGAGTGTAAGGGTGCTTAACGTAGGTAAGGCATTCTACTTCTCAAAAGAATATGACAAACATGCCTCCCCGAAAAATCTGACCTTGATAGCACGCATTAATACGACCGAAGAGAAAAGTAAAGCCAAGCAATTTACAGTATGAGGTTTCATTTTTTTTTTGGAGAGGTATGTTTGTGTTCCTTTGAATGTGGATTTTTTTGAGAACCATAATCCTTTACTTGTGTGATCTCACCAACTAATCTACACTCTTCATCACCGAAATCTGCTTGATTTACTGTGCTGCTTTACACATTAGAAAATACTGTAAGAATGCCATTTCATATGTATATTTGTTTACCGAGTAAAAACACACTGTCTCTCACTTAATGGGTACTTTTTAGGAAATCAGTATGCAGATGTACCTTGACAAATGTTCTGTACCACGAAATCTGATTAGAAATACATCTATTACAACCTAGCCGACAGTATATACTGGTTCTTGTTAGCGATCTGTGAAAAATTATCACTTGACATTGCAGATGAATGAAAAGTGGGTGAGAAGAACAGGTCAAATGGATCCCCCCAAGTAAAAACTAGTCAAACTTCAAAACAAGAGGCAAGAACATACATGTGAATTGTACATCGTCCCAGAGTAAAACGTTTGTCCGAGTAACTCTAATCTCATGAAATATCTCTCAATGCCACAATAATTGTAAATCTAAATTATTTGACATTTTTGATAGTTAAGAAAGTAACAGTTCTTTATTTTCCAGACCCCATATTGACTTTTATGAATGAGTAATTCTGGTATATAAAATAAACTTTTACTTTTTTGGTAAACTGACTATAATGTTTGACTTTTTAAAATTGTCTCAACATTGCGTTTTTTCTGTCCCTTCACCAAATACTGTGACTCTTTTCTTGTCAAGGTGTTACAAGACAGTGAAAAGGTGAAACAGATTCTAGGTCTGGTCCTGGCTTTTGGAAATTTCATGAATGGAGGAAATCGTACAAGAGGCCAAGCTGATGGTTTCACCCTTGACATTCTTCCCAAACTCAAAGATGTCAAAAGCAGTGTGAGTAAACACAATTACATTGTATATAAATAGGTAACATACTGTATATGCACACACTGTATGTATATGCACATATGTCCTGTATATACACACACATACATAAATGTATGCACAAAATGAACTTTTTATTGTTTGCAAGATCTAGCATCTGGTGGAGTCTACCCGAGCTGACTTTGGGTCAAAGGAGGGGGCACTCAGGACTGTCAATTACAGGACACATTAATGTAGGCAAAAACACGCCTGTGGTACATTGAAAGACCCTCACTTGTCACTGCTACTACCTTGCTAGAGTTGAAGTGATTTGTTTGATTTGTTCCGGTTGAAGTACATATCCTCAAGCATGCTAAGTCCTGTGTTTCTGCCAACTGGGTTGGTAGCATACGACAGTCTGACCCACTGCAACTGTTCGTTGTCTTCTTATCCATCCATCAATTCTTTTTTCTACGCTGGGTCCTCAGGGCAACAGTCTCAGTAGGGAACCCCAGACTTGCCGGTCTCCGACCACTTGTTTCAGTTCCACCGTAAGGATCCCTTGGCGTCTCCAGGCCAGCTGTGAGACATAATCCTTTGAGCGTGTCCATTAAAGGGAGAACTGCAGAGTGCTCCCTCGAGAGATTCCCTTGTTCTACAGCGGGTCTTCAACACTCACATTGGCTGTGACTGTGACACCTGAATAGGGATGATTAGGAGAAACCTCCCCCCTGATGTGAACCTGAGTGCGCTTTGGACTTCTGTGCTCGACACGGATTGTCCATAACAAACACCGTGTTCAAGTATAAGGGTGTCCAAATGTGCACTTGGCTCCAGGACATCCTCAGTCACAGTTTGATGATTGACATTTGGTTGTGTCATCGGACTTGCGGCCATATGTTTTGGACACTCGAGTGAAGAGCTGGGCGGCGCTGTCAACCAAAGTCTGGAAGAGTGACCTGTCAGAAGAAGTTTCAACTGCCACCTCCGGGAGTGCTTTGACCCCATTTCGTGAGGGTTGAACTTTGCCAACTTTGGGCAGAATTTTTGGGTGCAGCAAGGATGTTGAGGGGTTACGGTATGGCAGCTGCAAAATTGGGTCTCTGCTTTTTGCAGATGATGGATTCCGCTGGCTTCATTGAGCCCTGACCTCCAATTCGCAGTGGATTGGTTCACAGCTGAGTGTGAAGAGGCCGGAATGAGAATCTGCACCTCCAAGTCCGAGTTCATACTAATAGAAGCTGTGACAACTATTACATGTCCAAAAAGTAGAAGACACCCAAGTGAGTGTGTCCTCCAAGATTGTGAGGACACAGTGTTTCCCTTCTACAAACGGTCTGTCTTATGGTTCTGAAAACAGAGAAAGCTAATGAGGTGGAGTAGGCAAACATAAAACCAAACACTTTTGTTCAGATAGCTTAGCATATATTGATCTTAAGAGTACAAAGTGTATCAAAATGGCTCTTTTCTTCCTTCCATTTTTCCATCTACAGTCCTCAGGTAAAAAAGTTTGGACACCCTTGTTGTAAACCAAAATAAAATTAAATCATCATCAAACATAATTTCCCAATAATGTACAACGTTAATAGTTTATAATTATTAAATATTTCTGTTTTGATTTTCTGTCCCCATTTAGGACAGCATGAAAAGTCTTCTGTCGTACATAGTTACATACTACCTGAGGAACTTTGATGAGGTGAGCATTTGCTTTAGTTATTGACACGTGGTGTTCACTGTAAGACTCTCCAGCTCTTGGACTGCTTTTATTTCTAATTGACTAACATCCCTGTGCAGTGTTACAGTGCAGTGTCCCCTGAGTAGTGTTACAGTAGTATTTCCATAACTTCAAGAATATTTTAATCCACATGATCAAGATTGACGTGTTTTTTATTTTTTTATATACACTTCTGGTGAGAAAGTCTCATAATCTATGACTTTTATTTGCAGACAAAATACTAAAAGTATGTGTGTGTGTGTGTGTGTGTGTGTGATTCAATTTAAGTCATAGTTGTATTTGTCTGTGCAGGATGCTGGGAAAGAGACTTGTGTTTATCCTCTCCCTGAGCCTCATGATTTGTTCCAGACTTCACAGATGAAGTTTGAAGACTTTCAGAAAGACTTGACTCGACTCAGAAAAGACCTTAGAGGTTATTATTTACATTTAGTAACAAGAATACATTCATGTATTAGAACACAGCATACGGTACCTCCATATCTTGTCATGCAAACATTTCATCTAATTTCATCTCATTATCTCAGCATGTACATCAGAGGTGGAACAGGTTTGCAAAGCTTCAGCCGAAGATAACCTGCAGCCTTTCAAGGCCAAGATGGAGGATTTTCTTTCACAAGGTATCCAACATATGCGTTAATGTCAGTGCTAATACCACTGGCACAAATTACATTATACTATACTGCACTATACTAAGACTATACTGTGGTTCTCCTGATAGTGGTAAAGTGATTGTAGCAGTGTTGTGATATAATCAGTTGGTCAAATTAGTATCNCTAATGAAAAATTATATTACATATTGCATATGTAGACAGAAAAAGAAAATGTTTCTTTCGTACTGCTGCAAAGACTACTGTGTCACTTTACTGAACACGTCTTAACATATTTCCTATTAACCACATTTTCCCACGAAGAAATGTTTGTACGTGTAATGCAACTGAGAAATGTTGTTGGAAGATTGTGTGAAAAAGTAAATGTAGCAAAAAGAGACATCATTTTCAAAGAACCCCTTAAAATTGATAGTTAAAGGTTGGCTTCAAATGACATTTTTCCCCCCCCCCAACTACAAGAGTACCACCAAATAATTACTCCTAACAGTACCTGACCGTGACACATATAATCATCATTAAAAAAAAGGATTCAATTTAACTTTCCATATAAGTATTCTGAAAAACATTGGTTTGACCCTTTTTAAAAATGGGGACCTCCACCCCGGTCTGCCAGTCCAGAGGTACTGTTCCCGACTTCCATGCAATGTTGTAGAGGCGTGTCAACCAAGACAGTCCCCCAACGTCCTGATAAAACTGTCCACGTACGTATCCTCAGACTCTGCTTCCTCTACGGAAGGTATGTCAGTGGGATTGAGAAGGGCCTCGAAGTATTCCTTCCACCGACCAACTATATCCTCAGTCAAGGTCAGCAAGCCTTCGTCCGCACTGTAAACAGGGTGACCTGGGGGCCGCTTCCCTTTTCTAAGGTGTCAGACGGTTTGCCAGAACCTCTTCGAGGCCGACCGAAAGTCGTGCTCCAAAGCCTCACCGAACTCCTCCCACACCCGAGTTTTTGCCTCGCGCACCGCCAAAGCCGTGCTTCAGCCTGCCGGTGCCTGTCAGCTGCTTCGGTAGTCCCCCAAGCCATCCATGCTTGATAGGACTCCTTCTTCAGCCTGACAGCAGCCCTAACCCCCGGTGTCCACCCTCGGGTTCGGGGCTTGCCACCACGACTGGCACCGACCACCTTGCGGCGCAACTACAACTGGCTGCCTCAGCAACGGAGGCACGGAATACAGCCCATTCAGACTCAATATCCCGGTCCTCTTTCGAGATGCAGGCGAAGCTCTGCCGGAGATGAAAGTTGAAGATTCGATGAACGGGCGACACTGCCAGACGTTCCCAGCCCACCCTCACTACGCGTTTGGGTCTACCAGGTCTATCCGGCATCCTTCCACGCCATCTAATCCAACTCATCACCAGGTGGTGGTCAGTTGACAGCTCAGCCCCTCTCTTCACTCGTGTGTCCAGAACATGCGGACGCAGATCTGATGATACAACTACAAAGTCAATCATAGACCTGAGACCTAGGGTGTCCTGGTGCCAAGTGCACTTATGGACATCCTTATGTTCATGGTGTTTGTTATGGACAAACTGTGATTCACAGTTTTAGATATATAGACTAGATATAGTCGGAATGTCTCCGCCTCGTCCACAAGCTCGGGCTTCCCCACCAGAGAAGTGACATTCCATGTCCCAAGAACCAGATTTGGCCGCCGGACACCCGCCCTCGACCAACACCCAAATCCCATTGCATTGGACCCTTATGCTTGCCCCTGCAGGTGGTGGGTCTGCGGGGGGGTACGTACGTAGGGTACGTACGTCCGTTCATTGGTGGCATAATCTTGATGTTGAGGACGGTACTGTCGGCTGTTTTATTGTCTTGATTCTTGTGAGTCCTGTACAAAAATAAAGAATTAATACGATTACCAATCAAATCTTAACTAAATTAAACGTATTGAAGACAAAGTATGTTTCGCTATGGATAATGAACCCCATTATTTACCGGTAGCTTCTACATATTACAAGTTTGCACGGTAGTATCTAGCATATTTTGATGAGAATGTCACAGATGGAAATCTATAGAGGTGTGTGTCCTCCACCGGCGGAGAATACAGCCTGGAAAGAAGGTCCGGTTTGCCATTTTAGGAGCTTGGGCGAAAAGTTATAGTGAAATCAAACCTGTTAATGTGCCCACCGTCCCTGTCTTGGGTTGAGTCTCTGGGCTGTGCAAAGGTATGCTAAGTTCTTATGACCTGTGAGTACAACAAATGGGAGTTCAGTGCCAGTGCCTCCACTCCTGCAATGCCAGTACCACAGCCAATAATTCCCTGTTGCCAATGTCATAATTACGTTCTGCTGAGGTCAGGCAGCTTGAGAAGAAGACACAGGGGTGCAGCTCCAAGTCAGAGGCGGAGTGTTTGGGAGAGGACGACCCCCACACCTCAACAAAAAACTGAGAAGCTGGGTGACGGTGAATAAGAACAGGAGCACTGGTAAATAATGATTTAAGTCTGGTGAAAGCGTCGTTAGCATACAGGGTCCAGGTGAATGCCATGTTAATAGATACCTTAGTAAGAGGTTCCACCACTCAACTAAATTTTTCAGATGTAACGTTGGTAAAAGTTAGCAAAGCCTAGGAAACTCTAGAGAAGCTTCCTTGATGTAAGAATGGGCCACTCGACCACAGCCTGAGTCTTAGCTGGAAGGGAAGCCAGGGGGTGTGAAATGCACACATTTCAGCTTTAACAAAAAGCCTGTTTTCAAGGAGCCTTTGGAGAACTAGCCGGACATGCTGGGTGTGCACCTCCAGTGTGCAGGAACAAATTAATATGTCATCCAGGTAGACGACTGCGAAACGACCGATCATGTCCTGAAGAATGTCATTAACAACATGGCTTAAATAATAACGGAACTTTTCCGTTTTGACCTGAATACGTATGTGTGTAACCGAGGATTGTTAACAATAAACCTATTCGACCTAAGATCTGGTTTTAGATTCACTGGTAGATTACTCCTGTATCGATAATAATTAGCTATAAATCTTTAGATTAATCCATTGCAGAGAATTGCACAATCGAGAAGCAATTGGTTGATAGAGCCTTTTAAACATATTGGGCCTGAAGTGTATAAACAAAAAATGGTTTTCTTAACTTTTTTAAGCAAAAACATATCATATCATTATACTCTTGTGAGTTATACTTTTCTTTACTTATTTGTGTTTGGAAGATACAGTATGTGTCACTAATTGAAGGAATTATTTTGTATCCCCATCGTTAGTGTAGTACATAAACAGTAACTTACCCCCCAATTCGTCCCATGAGTCCAGTTCTGGTTGTATTTTGGTGATGAAGAACGTAGATTGGTTAGTTGCTGAGTGTAAGGGTGCTTAACGTAGGTAAGGCATTCTACTTCTCAAAAGAATATGACAAACATGCCTCCCCTAAAAATCTGACCTTGATAGCACGCATTAATACGACCGAAGAGAAAAGTAAAGCCAAGCAATTTACAGTATGAGGTTTCATTTTTTTTTTGGAGAGGTATGTTTGTGTTCCTTTGAATGTGGATTTTTTTGAGAACCATAATCCTTTACTTGTGTGATCTCACCAACTAATCTACACTCTTCATCACCGAAATCTGCTTGATTTACTGTGCTGCTTTACACATTAGAAAATACTGTAAGAATGCCATTTCATATGTATATTTGTTTACCGAGTAAAAACACACTGTCTCTCACTTAATGGGTACTTTTTAGGAAATCAGTATGCAGATGTACCTTGACAAATGTTCTGTACCACGAAATCTGATTAGAAATACATCTATTACAACCTAGCCGACAGTATATACTGGTTCTTGTTAGCGATCTGTGAAAAATTATCACTTGATATTGCAGATGAATGAAAAGTGGGTGAGAAGAACAGGTCAAATGGATCCCCCCAAGTAAAAACTAGTCAAACTTCAAAACAAGAGGCAAGAACATACATGTGAATTGTACATCGTCCCAGAGTAAAACGTTTGTCCGAGTAACTCTAATCTCATGAAATATCTCTCAATGCCACAATAATTGTAAATCTAAATTATTTGACATTTTTGATAGTTAAGAAAGTAACAGTTCTTTATTTTCCAGACCCCATATTGACTTTTATGAATGAGTAATTCTGGTATATAAAATAAACTTTTACTTTTTTGGTAAACTGACTATAATGTTTGACTTTTTAAAATTGTCTCAACATTGCGTTTTTTCTGTCCCTTCACCAAATACTGTGACTCTTTTCTTGTCAAGGTGTTACAAGACAGTGAAAAGGTGAAACAGATTCTAGGTCTGGTCCTGGCTTTTGGAAATTTCATGAATGGAGGAAATCGTACAAGAGGCCAAGCTGATGGTTTCACCCTTGACATTCTTCCCAAACTCAAAGATGTCAAAAGCAGTGTGAGTAAACACAATTACATTGTATATAAATAGGTAACATACTGTATATGCACACACTGTATGTATATGCACATATGTCCTGTATATACACACACATACATAAATGTATGCACAAAATGAACTTTTTATTGTTTGCAAGATGTAGCATCTGGTGGAGTCTACCCGAGCTGACTTTGGGTCAAAGGAGGGGGCACTCAGGACTGTCAATTACAGGACACATTAATGTAGGCAAAAACACGCCTGTGATACATTGAAAGACCCTCACTTGTCACTGCTACTACCTTGCTAGAGTTGAAGTGATTTGTTTGATTTGTTCCGGTTGAAGTACATATCCTCAAGCATGCTAAGTCCTGTGTTTCTGCCAACTGGGTTGGTAGCATATGACAGTCTGACCCACTGCAACTGTTCGTTGTCTTCTTATCCATCCATCAATTCTTTTTTCTACGCTGGGTCCTCAGGGCAACAGTCTCAGTAGGGAACCCCAGACTTGCCGGTCTCCGACCACTTGTTTCAGTTCCACCGTAAGGATCCCTTGGCGTCTCCAGGCCAGCTGTGAGACATAATCCTTTGAGCGTGTCCATTAAAGGGAGAACTGCAGAGTGCTCCCTCGAGAGATTCCCTTGTTCTACAGCGGGACTTCAACACTCACATTGGCTGTGACTGTGACACCTGAATAGGGATGATTGGGAGAAACCTCCCCCTTGATGTGAACCTGAGTGCGCTTTGGACTTCTGTGCTCGACACGGATTGTCCATAACAAACACCGTGTTCAAGTATAAGGATGTCCAAATGTGCACTTGGCTCCAGGACATCCTCAGTCACAGTTTGATGATTGACATTTGGTTGTGTCATCGGACTTGCGGCCATATGTTTTGGACACTCGAGTGAAGAGCTGGGCGGCGCTGTCAACCAAAGTCTGGAAGAGTGACCTGTCAGAAGAAGTTTCAACTGCCACCTCCGGGAGTGCTTTGACCCCATTTCGTGAGGGTTGAACTTTGCCAACTTTGGGCAGAATTTTTGGGTGCAGCAAGGATGTTGAGGGGTTACGGTATGGCAGCTGCAAAATTGGGTCTCTGCTTTTTGCAGATGATGGATTCCGCTGGCTTCATTGAGCCCTGACCTCCAATTCGCAGTGGATTGGTTCACAGCTGAGTGTGAAGAGGCCGGAATGAGAATCTGCACCTCCAAGTCCGAGTTCATACTAATAGAAGCTGTGACAACTATTACATGTCCAAAAAGTAGAAGACACCCAAGTGAGTGTGTCCTCCAAGATTGTGAGGACACAGTGTTTCCCTTCTACAAACGGTCTGTCTTATGGTTCTGAAAACAGAGAA
Organism: Oostethus manadensis; assembly: GCA_024372805.1. Lineage (NCBI taxonomy): Eukaryota > Metazoa > Chordata > Actinopteri > Syngnathiformes > Syngnathidae > Oostethus > Oostethus manadensis. The sequence goes on along the minus strand of QODF01000079.1, from coordinate 2,065,123 downwards.
AGCTAATGAGGTGGAGTAGGCAAACATAAAACCAAACTCTTTTGTTCTGATAGCTTAGCATATATTGATCTTAAGAGTACAAAGTGTATCAAAATGGCTCTTTTCTTCCTTCCATTTTTCCATCTACAGTCCTCAGGTAAAAAAGTTTGGACACCCTTGTTGTAAACCAAAATAAAATTAAATCATCATCAAACATAATTTCCCAATAATGTACAACGTTAATAGTTTATAATTATTAAATATTTCTGTTTTGATTTTCTGTCCCCATTTAGGACAGCATGAAAAGTCTTCTGTCGTACATAGTTACATACTACCTGAGGAACTTTGATGAGGTGAGCATTTGCTTTAGTTATTGACACGTGGTGTTCACTGTAAGACTCTCCAGCTCTTGGACTGCTTTTATTTCTAATTGACTAACATCCCTGTGCAGTGTTACAGTGCAGTGTCCCCTGAGTAGTGTTACAGTAGTATTTCCATAACTTCAAGAATATTTTAATCCACATGATCAAGATTGACGTGTTTTTTATTTTTTTATATACACTTCTGGTGAGAAAGTCTCATAATCTATGACTTTTATTTGCAGACAAAATACTAAAAGTATGTGTGTGTGTGTGTGTGTGTGTGTGATTCAATTTAAGTCATAGTTGTATTTGTCTGTGCAGGATGCTGGGAAAGAGACTTGTGTTTATCCTCTCCCTGAGCCTCATGATTTGTTCCAGACTTCACAGATGAAGTTTGAAGACTTTCAGAAAGACTTGACTCGACTCAGAAAAGACCTTAGAGGTTATTATTTACATTTAGTAACAAGAATACATTCATGTATTAGAACACAGCATACGGTACCTCCATATCTTGTCATGCAAACATTTCATCTAATTTCATCTCATTATCTCAGCATGTACTTCAGAGGTGGAACAGGTTTGCAAAGCTTCAGCCGAAGATAACCTGCAGCCTTTCAAGGCCAAGATGGAGGATTTTCTTTCACAAGGTATCCAACATATGCGTTAATGTCAGTGCTAATACCACTGGCACAAATTACATTATACTATACTGCACTATACTAAGACTATACTGTGGTTCTCCTGATAGTGGTAAAGTGATTGTAGCAGTGTTGTGATATAATCAGTTGGTCAAATTAGTATCATATTGGTCTTGAGAAGCATTAAGTTCTTGGTATTGATTAGAAACACTTTTGTGCATCTATACGAATAATGATGGACTGTTCATATCGTTGTAAAGGGATAAACTTCATACATCAAATACTTGTTAAATTTTCTCCACAGTAAGTATTTTTTATTATTCTTCCATAGCTAAACAGGAGCTTGGAACATTGGAAACTCATTTGAGCAGCACACACAAATTGTAAGTAGACATTATCTTGTTTATTTACTGCACTTATTCCTATGCCGTACAAGATGACCATGTCAGGCATGAAAGTTGAGTGTGTCGTTTGACAGGTTCCTGGAGCTCACAGTGTTTTATTCAGTGAAGGCAAAGAGTGGAGAAAAGGAAGTTTCACCAAACACTCTTTTCTCTATCTGGTATGAGTTTTCTTCTGACTTCAAGGACCTGTGGAAGAAGGAGAACAAAGCTATTCTTAAGGAGAGGTAAAATGTACAAACATGACATTTTATGAATACTCCGAAGGTTGGCCAAATAGACTAAAACACTGATTTGTGCAGGTTGAAAGTAGCGGAGGAGTGTTTCCGCCAAGCCAAAGAGAAGGCTTCCTACAGTGTCAAACCCAAACATGCCACAGGAATTGTGAGTTGACTTTTCAACATCCTAAATTAAAATTCAATACAAAAACCTGTTTATTCATCTTTTAATCCATCCATCCATTCGTCTTCTTCGGCTTATTGGAGGTTGAGTAGATGGGGCAACAGCCTAAGCAGAGAAGCCCAGACTTTCCTCTCCCTGGCTACTTCGTAAGCTTATCCCAAGGTGTTCCCAGGACCGTTGAGTGACATAGTCTCTCCAACGTGTCCTGTGTCTTCCCAGAGGCCTTCTACTAGTCAGATGTGCCCAGAAGACCTCCCCAGGGAGGCATCCTGACCAGATGCTCTCAATGCGGTTGAGAGTGGTTCTATTCTGTGCTTCTCCCAGATAAGTTATTATGCCCGCTCGCTTCTACGGTCTTGTCGTTTCAGTCGCTGGGTGAAGGTAGGAACGTGGATTGCCTTTCGGCTCAGTTCCTTCTTCACCAAAACAGACCAAGTCCGAGCAGAGTCTGCATTTCTACAGAAGCCGCAATAATCTGCCTGATCTCACGTTTCATCCTTCCCTCACCTGTAAACAAGACCCGAGGTCGGTTGGTTGGTGAAGAAATTTAAGTGCCTTGTAATTAATAGATCAATACAGCAGTTCCTTTTTTAATGTAAAAATATTTTATCACACACCTGATGGTTGTTTTGTACAGTCTGGTGTAGCTTGGCATGGCGACAATTGTAAAAGTCTACAGTGTGGTCTTTATGTCTGTCATATTCGTCTTTCACAAAGCTGATGTGAACTCATTCATTCATTCATTTTCTATACCGCTTATCCTCATTAGTGGCGCGGGTATGCTAGAGCCTATCCCAGCTGACTTTGGGCAAGAGGCGGGGTACACCCTGGACTGGTCGCCAGTCAATCACAGGGCACATATAAACAAACAACTATTCAGACTCACATTCATACCTATAGACAATTTAGAGTTGCCAGTGAAGCTAACATGCATGTTTTTGGAATGTGGGAGGAAACCGGAGTACCCGGAGAAAACCCACACACTTGAAATTGTCTCAGTCAGTGGCTCTAAATCTAACTGCAAATATTCTCAATTGGCTTTTTCAGTTCTTCATTAAGTTCCTTGTTATTGGTGGTACAGATCCAACACTTCACTTTGGAATTTGGAAAATTCATTAATTCATTCATCCAATCTTGCCGACACCCCCACTTTGGGAACCTCTGGGCTGACTTATGGTCACATTATGAATTATTTTTCAAATAGGCTATATAATCTTTTTAACAATTTCATTTGATTCCTGTGCTGAAAGTTGCATATACCTGTGCTATGATAAACTTGGATGTGGGATAGATTTTTATAAGATA
>QODF01000079.1:2034730-2056136 GCA_024372805.1 Oostethus manadensis | reverse complement strand
GACCTGGAAAAGGCATTCGACCGTGTCCCTCGTGGTGTCCTGTGGGGGGTGCTCCGGGAGTACGGGATTGATGGTCCGCTTCTACGTGCCATTCGGTCCTTGTACAATCGAAGCAGGAGCCTGGTTCGCATTGCCAGCAGTAAGTCGAGCTTGTTTCCGGTGAACGTTGGCCTCCGCCAAGGCTGCCCTTTGTCACCGATTCTGTTCATAATCTTCATGGACAGAATTTCTAGGCGCAGTCAAGGTGTTGAGGGAGTCCAGCTTGGTGACCTTAGGATCTCGTCTCTGCTATTTGCAGACGATGTGGTCCTTATGGCCTCATCAGGCTGTGACCTTCAGCGTTTACTGGAGCGGTTTGCAGCTGAGTGTGAAGCTTGTGAGTGTGCAGCGTCAGCAATAACGTGGTCGCTGTACCGGACCGTCGTGGTGAAGTGAGAGCTGAGCCGGAAGGCAAAGCTCTCTGTTTACCGATCAATCTACGTTCCCACCCTCACCTATGGTCATGAGTTATGGCTCATGACCGAAAGAACAAGATCGCGGATACAAGCGGCAGAAATGAGTTTCCTCCGTAGGGTGGCTGGACTCACCCTAAGATATAGGGTAAGGAGCTTGGCCATCCGGGAAGAGCTCAGAGTAGAGCCATTGCTCTTTCACATCGAGAGGAGCCAGTTGAGGTGGCTCGGGCATCTAGTCCGGATGCCTCCCGGGCGCCTCCCTGGTGAGGTGTTTCGGGCATGCCCAGTCGGGAGAAGGCCACGGGAAGACCTAGGACACGCTGGAGGGACTATGTCTCACAGCTGGCCTGGGAACGCCTTGGTGTCCTCCCAATAGAGCTGGAAGAGGTGGCTGGGGACCGGCCTACGGAAGCTGCTGCCCCCGCGACCCGAACCCGGATAAGCGGTGGAAATTGGAAAAAATGGATTCACTTCTTTACCTCTTTACCCTGTAAGCTCACTTTTCCACTTGGGTCCCTCTCATTTACACACGTACTCTGCGGCCAACCTTCATTCCTCTCTTTTCAAGGGCAAACCTCCACCTGTTCACTTCTCTCACTAAATATTACAGTGTAATCTGCAAACATCATAGTCCATGGAGATTCCTGTCAAACCTTGTCCGTCAGCCTGTCCATCACCATAGCGACAAGAAGGGGTTCAGACCTTTACTCAGAACTCTTCTGCCGCACCCGCAGCACACCTCACTACTGTCTTACAGTCCTCGTACATGTCCTGCACCGTTCTAGCATTCTTCTCTGCCACTCCAGACTTCCTCATACAATACCACAGTTCCTCTCTGGGCACCCTGTCAGAAGCTTTCTCCAGATCTACAAAAATACAATGCAGCTCCCTCTGACCTTCCCTGTACTTCTTCATCAAGATCCTCAAACCAAATATTGCATCTGTAACGTTCTTTTTTTGGGATAAAATCGTACTTCTGCTCACGTTGGTCCTTAAGTCTGGCTTTGACTACACTTTCCCATTTTCCTCCACAGGTATATCATCAGGAATGAGAGAGTATAAATTGTTTTGATGCATTTTTAAACCAATAAACGCTAATATGCCGGTGCTGTTTTGGGCAATTTCATGCCCTTTACACATTCAATGTGTTTCAGTGCAGGTGTGGTGCACTGCTGGACAGTTTAAAGGCAAATTGATGATTTTAAAGCAATAAACGTTAGTATGACAGCAAAAGGTGTTAGGATCTCCATTTCAAGTGTTTATTTACACTTTATTTACAAGGGTTTATTTAAACATTTACATATTCGATGTGGTTTGGGGCAGCTGTGGTGCACTGCCAGAGAGTTTAAATCAAAATGATGGGAATACAGCAATAATTGATACTATGCCGGTGCTAAGAACTCCATTTCACAAGCGTTTTGTGCAGTTTCATAATTTCCCCAGCAGACTGTTCTATTGTGGCGGAATCTCATTACAAAGACTAAACCAATTTCCGAACTAAACATGTTGAAATGGCAATAAACACCTAGTTGGTTGAACCACCTCTGACGGCGCGTGACTGGAAGCGAACATGTAACACACACACACAGAGCCCACATGTGTTGCATGCTAGACCAAGGCTGGATGAGTATATTTTCTCTGCATTGTGTTTTACAGCTTTAATGTGAGAAGCATTTCACAATGCCCAATGACAACGTGCAGATTCTGAGTGAAAAAGCACAAGAAGCACGTTTTGTCTTTCACCCAGCTCATCTTAGACATTCAACAGACATTTTTCATTTACATTATCAACACAGAGAAAACACACTTTTGCCTTCAAAATAAGAGCAAGTTTGCCCAAATTTGTCTAACAATGTAATCAAAATAAGTGGGTCATAATAATCTTACACTAGTAACAAATGAAATTGCAAGGGTGACTAACTACACCTTCTTTTATCACTAGCACAGGCATTACAGTTTGTTGAAGTTTTTGTAGCAGTGTGTGCAGCGGCTGACATCCCATTACAAACGTTAGAAAGACTACAACCATTTATGAATTACAGCACAAAATTGGCTAATGATGGACATTGGTGCCTTGGTTTGAGTTATTAATCCGTTCCAGAAGGCACGACGCAAACCGAAAGGAAAGTAGTTCTATAGAAAATAATGTAAGTCTAATTCCAATTCCAGACACCCAAAAATGTTAACACAAATCACATTTGAATGACAATAATTTTAGTTTTACATGCAGCAAGTGATGCAAAAACAATTACAAAACATAAATGAATGGACCTTTCACATCACTTTTAGCCACAAAACCAACAGTCAACAATTTAACACAAAAATAAACAAATTATTCTGCTATTCTATGCAACACCAATTAGCAAACATGAAAAAAGTATATAGATAAAACTAAATATCACTGTTCTAGAACCTTTTTTAATATGGAAAATGAAAAGAAAACTCATTTGCTGATGACGGCATAAACAAACTGGATGGTATTTTGGATGATAAACAAGCAGGCAAATGCAAGCCAAGGTAAGATTTAAACCAAAATGTTTTATATTAACCGGGAACAGAAATGTGGGAAACTGCTACGGAGCCCAATGTACCGTACCATAAAACTTTGATTACAAATACATGTACCGTTACACCGCTACACATCATAAGGCATGTTTTAAATTATGAATGTACAGTATGTGGATGTTTCTGGGCCTCATGTATTTCAGCATGACCTGTTGTGATTTCTGTCTTTGTGTCTGTAGACTCCATCCTGAGAATGGAGGTAGACGAGTTCAACTTTTCACAGGGCACCTCTGACCAGGAGAGCAATGGCTCAAGCACCTACTACGTCAAACAGGAGCCCTAAGGTCTGAAGGTACAAACACGGATATGGCAGTTCTCTTTCCAAACTGAAATGACAATCAGAAGAGAATTTCCAGTGGAGATGTAAGATAGTATCTGAAATCATCTCCAAGAAAAGCACCCATTGCTTGGTCACAAACGTTTGACCATTCTCCTTTTATGTTCTTTCTCATGTCAAGGGTCTGAGCATTAAAACCAATGGGTAAAACAAACTTTTGCCATTTTCCAAGTAAGTGTAGCTACTCTGTACTCCATGCCACCCTAGACCTGTATAAACTGTGATAACTGTGTGGGTGAGCTTGGTCTTTGTGTCGTTTTTTTTCCGAGTAGGTTAGCCACTGAAGACACAATGTGGCGAAAACATTGTACATGAAAGTGGTTATATTTATATACGATGTGAATAACTATTAAACTACAAGTGCAGGGTGTAGGTGTCAAAGATTTTGGTGATAATACAGTTGTTCAAGTACAACGCTGCATAGAATTAGTCAGAATTGTCTTGGAATGTTTCTTCCCGTAGACATGTTTTCCAGAGCAACTTTTTTTTTTCATTCAGTCATTAAGCACAAGTCATGTGTTCCTTCAATATGTCCTGATTCCCCTGACATGTAACTTACCAAAGTTATTGGTCCTGCATGACATACTGTAAATACTACAACCTGCCATGTACAAGTCAGTACATTGTAGTACTGATGCCCAGCTGTGAAGCGTAGTTTGTTCAGGTAATTATGGGGCGCATAAGTCTGCCTTCTATGGAGGATTGCTTTGACTGGGCTCTAATATGTGGAGATCAGCGACGGACCATTGTTTTTTATCCTGCCTGGATGGTCCTTTGAAGATTGACACATGGCCAAAAGAAGTGGGAACCTTGACTCATTCCTACTTCTGGAAACCTATAAGCAGCAAGTAGAATTGCCCGGTTTTTAAATCACCTGTTATGCGTTGGAGGCCTCTGATTGCTGCATGGTGTCAGTGGCGAATTGTGATGACTCCCTAGGCGTGAGAGTCATTTTCACTGACCTCAATTGATCTGATGGCACCCCATCATTGAATGGGGTGTTCCTTCATCTGAAATACAGGAACTTGATTTGCTCTGCATTCAAACTTACTCCATGCCATGCCACCCTATCTACATGATGTATCTACACATTTACACCTATAAAATTCTGCACCATTTTTCCATCCATCCATCCATTTTCTATACCCCTTATCCTCATTAGGGTCACGGGGATGCTGGAGCCTATCCCAGCAGACTTTGGGTAAGAGGCGGGGTACACCCTGGACTGGTCGCCAGTCAATCGCAGGGCACATATAGACAAACAAACATTCACACTCACATTCATACCGATGGACAATTTAGAGTCACCAATTAACCTAACATGCATGTTTTTGGAATGTGGGAGGAAACCGGAGTACCCGGAGAAAACCCACACACGCACGGGGAGAACATGCAAACTCCACACAGAGATGCCCAACGGAGATTTGAACCCAGGTCTTCCAGATCTCCTGACTGTGTGGCCAATGTGCTAACCACTCAGCCACCGTGCGGCCCGCACCATTTTTCATCATGTTATTATTTGTCAGGATCGGCACAGCCGAAGTTTTGGATCCCAATTGCAGAAACAAGAAGAGTACAGGATAAGCAAAAATAATTAGTACAAAGTATCCATAAATGAGGGGGGAAAATGCAATGTCACCAAAAGTACAAAGTAAAACAGAGTCCAAAAACTAAGATGAGGACAAGCCGCACAAAAGGGGAAGAAAACACAAATGCTGCCGGAAAGAGAGGCAAGAGAGGAAAAACACTAACTGCAAACTAAGGGAGCTGCTGAATTTAAAACAAGCAGAGAAATACTCACAAATTGACCCAGATTGAATGGAAAACAGAAAAACCAACACACTAAAGCCAAGGAACGCGATCCAGCGAAACGTGAGGATGTGTGGAGTCCAAACAACGATCTGGCAAAGACTGTTTGATGATGCCATGCTTAGAAAGGCCAGATTGGCCATGGGCAACAGACTAACTAGTCCCACAGTTTTCAACCGATTTCATGCAAACATCCATCAAAATGTCCGACTCAGTTGTGAAAGAGGTGCTACCTAATAATGTTTTATGTAAAATGCACAGTTTTTGAAAAAAATTCTCGTTTTCCGGGATTTTTTTCCTATTGAAAATGAATGGGGAGATTATTAAAGGTTCGTATTAATTACATTTCTCAACCGATTCGGACCGTGCCCTCAACTGTAGTTGAGGGTGCATACAGCAGAGTGCAGCACTGCTTGTTTAGAGTGAAGAGTGAAGTGAAGAAGAGTAAATACAGGAAGTGTTTCCAAGGTTTCCACACAGACTTTGAATTAATCACACCACTGTAGCATTAGCATAGCAGCATTTTTAGCTGTATTCATTGGAATACACAATTATACAATTATGATAGGTGACAGCTAAGTGATAAAAAAAAGGCCAGCATGCTAATATTAGCATAATAGCATTTTTAGTTGTTTTCACAAAAAAAAAGCATATATACTGTGGACTGTAATTAAGAGTGCATGCAGCAGAGTGAATACAGGAAGTGTTTCCAAGGTTTCCACACAGACTTTGAATTAATCACACCACTATAGCATTTGCATTTTTTAGCTCTTTTCATTGGAAGACACATTTCTAATATTATGCTCGGTGATAGCTTAATGACAAAAGATGCCAACATGTTAATATTAATGTAGGAGCATTTTTTCATACACAAAAACGTATATAAACGGTCTGCAGCAGATGTGTGTGCGTGTGTGTAGTGATGAGTCGATAGTGAACGTCAAGAGTATCTTGGCCAACACAAAGTGCTCATATTGTTGGCCAATTTGCTAATATTAGCATAGTAGCATTTTTATCTGTATTCATTGGAATAAACAATTATACAGTTATGATAGGTGACAGCTAAGTATTAAAAGATGCGAGCATGCTAATATTAGCTTAGTAGCATGTTTAGCTGTTTTGATAGATAACAAGTGAGCCGTCAAAAGAGGGTGCAACAACCCGCATTAAAAATGTAGAGGACAAACTAATCGGCTCTTCGGCGACAAGACCCAGCTCTATCTGTTCATTTCAAAGAGTCGATTCGTTTCAAAGAGTTGATTCGATTCCAAAATGTCAAACTCTCTAGCTCACTAGAGCATTGCAAGCATTAAATAGTTTAGTATAATTTTTCACCCGATTTCATGCAAACATACATCAAAATGTCCGACTCAGCTGGGAAAGAGGTGCTACCTAAAAAATATTTCTGTAAAATGTTTTTGCAAAATTCCCCGTTTTCCGGGAATTTTGCCCCCATTGTCCCCATTGTAAATGAATCGGGAAATTTTCAAAGGCCCATATTTTTTACATTTCTCAACCGATTTCGGACCTTGCCCAAGACAAAATGCTCAAATTGTTGGGAAATTGATTGCTTTGCAGCCGCTTGGTTCTACGCCATACGGTGAGGGCGTTTTCTATGAAGATTCGTCCCAGGTGTTCTCCCAATGAAGTCTTGCCTTTAATGAGAAGTGTGTGCGTTTTTGGGGACTGTATTTGAGGGTGCATACAGCAGAGGGCAGCACTGCTTGTTTAGAATCAATGTGTGAGTGAAGAAGAGTAAATACAGGAAATGTTTCCAAGGTTTCCACATAGACTTTGAATTAATCACACCACTGTAGCATTAGCGTAGTAGCATTTTTTAGCTGTTTCCATTGGAAGACACATTTCTACTATTATGCTAAGTGATAGCTTAGTGCCAAAATCAAAAATTTTAAATGTAAAGTATAAATATAAATGACAAAATATTAATGTAAGAGGATTTTTTCATAGACAAAAAAATATAAACGGTCTGTAGCAGATGTGTGTGCGTGTGTGTAGTGATGAGTCAATCGCAAACGTCAAGAGGATCGTGGCCAACACAAAGTGCTCCAATTGTTGGCCAATTTGCTAATATTAGCATAGTAGCAATTTTAGCTGTATTAATTGGAATACATGATTATACAGTTATAATATGTAATAGCTAAGTATTAAAAGATGCCAGCATGCTAATACTAGCTTAGTAGCATGTTTAGCTGTTTGGATAGATAACAAGTGAGCCGTCAAAATATTGTGCAACAACACACAATAAAAAAGAAGAGGACAAAAGAATCGTCTCTCTGAGACAAGAGCCGGCTCTTTTTTTTAATTTCAAAAAGTCGATTTGATTTTAAAATGTCAAAATTTCCAGCTCATTTAACCATTGGAAGCATTGAATAGTTTAGTGTCATTTCTCAACTGATTTCATGCAAACAAACATCAAAATATCCAGCTCAGCTAGGCAAGAGGTGTTCCCTAAAAATTTTTTTTTTAAATGCACAGTTTTTGCTAAATTTCTCGTTTTCCGAGTTTTTCTTTCCATTGCAAATGAATGTTAAGATTTTCAAAAGTTCATCTTTTTTTACACTTCTCAACCGATTTCGACCGTGCCCAAGACAAAATGCTCTTATTGTTGGGAAATTGATTGCTTTGCAGCTGTTGTGGTCTGCTCCGTACGGTGAGGGAGTTTTCTTTGAAGGTACTTGGATGCGCTTCTACCAGAGATGTCCCTCTTTGAAGAGAATGTGTGTGCGTGTGTGTGGACTGTAGTTGAGGGTGCATGCAGAAGAAAGCAGCTACTTTTATGTTATTATGCTGGGTGTACGCATGCAGCAGCATTGCAGTTCAGCTTCAGCGTTGCCAGCATTCACACGCAATTTCCCCTGAAATTGCACAGGTCTAGTTATTATTATTACACTGTTTTTTGACCTGAGTGAAGTTGGCCCCCCAAAATGCGCAAAACTCTGCTCAAATAGTCTCTTTTGTTTGTGCTGCGTTTGTGCTGTTTTGTGCAATTAAAATTAACGTTTGTGCTACTTTTGCTTTTGAGTTATTACAGTTTCTTTTAAAGGTCAACCAAAGGTCATGTAGCCCCCCCATTTTCTCCAAATGAAACCAAAATAATCCCATTTGTTTGTGCTGCGTCAGTGCTGTTTTGTGCAATTAAAATTAACGTTTGTGCTACTTTCGGTTTTGAGATTTTACCAATTAAACTTTTGAGCTATTACATAATCGGCCCGTCAAGAAGCTCAGAATGAAAGCAAAATTGTCTGATTTTGACCATCCTTGTTTGTGCTATTGGGTTCAGTTGAAATCAAAGGTCGTGCTGCTTTTTTTACGCGTTTCTTAAAGCTCACCCAAAGGTCACATAGCCCCCCGACATGCTCCGAATGAAACCAAATTAGTCTAATTTTTTTCTTCTCATTAAATGGAGTTTTGTGCAGTTAAAATTAAGGTTTGTGCCACTTTCATTTTGGAGTTATTACCCATTCATTAAAGGTCAACTGAGGTCACTCACTTGTCAACAAGCTCCAAATTAAACAAGAACGGTCTCATTTTGACCGTCCTTGTTTGTGCTATTAGGTTCGGTTGAAACCAAAGTTTGTACTGCTTTCATTTTGAATATATTAACCATTAAAGGTGTGTGACAGGTGTGATGGTGGCCCCCCAACTCGCGCAAAACTCTGCTCAAATAGTCTTATTTTTTTCTCATTTAGTGGAGTTTTGTGCAGTTAAAATGAAGATTTGTGCCGCTTTTGTTTTGGCTTTATTACACATTTATTAAAGGTCAACTGAGGTCAGTCACTTGTCAAAAAGCTCAGAATTAAACAAAAATTGTCTCATTTTGACCGTCCTTGTTTGTGCTACTAGGTTCATCTGAAACCAAAGTTTGTGCTGCTTTCGTTTTGGAGATATTAACTATTAAAATTATAGAATATTACTTATCAGCCACCCCCCGGCATGCTGAAAAGGAAATCAAAAACATCTATTTACCGCTTCTTTTGTGCTGTTTTGTGCAATGAAAATGAAAATTTCTCCTGTCATATATTTTGGTGTTAATAAAGATGTGATTTTCCAGTGATTACATAATCAGATGATGATGTCATCACCAATGACATGCTCAAAATGAAACCAAAATAGTTTCATTCTTTTTGTCTTCATCCGTGCTATTTTGTGCATATACAATTTTAATTTGTGGTTTAAAAGATTTATCTGATGATGACTTACTCACATCCAATCACAACACTCCAAAGTAGGCAGAAGTTGTGATGCAACTCACAGTGGTCATCCCGATTGTTACATTTTGCTGCCTCCTGCATCCTCCTCGTTCAGTTTTCATCTCAACCAACTTGACACAACCAAACACACTTGAAATGTCAATAAAAATTAAAGCAATGCAAAGCAAGTGTTCTATTCATTTATTAAAAAGGCTACGCCTGTAGGGGTCAGACAGACATGTGCGCCTGTGAAATGAGTAGTTTAAAACAAACTTTTCATTACACCATTTCTCCAAATCACAGCTTACATCTCTGACCAATGTAAGTATGTTTAAAGTTAGTACAAAAGCTCACAGCATTGATGCTAATGCAGAAATACAATGCTAAATGTCTTGCAATCTATGCTTAATCATATTGTATAGGTAATTATTTGACCAAAAACATGAATGTAACTGCAAAGTAAAGAACATTAGAATTTTCCCTCTAATCGCATCATGTGATATGTACAAATTAAGTGCTTTCAGACTTTTTTTTTTAACTTTGTCTAAAAATATCTGTAAGTTGTAAGGTAGTTAATATATATTATATAGCTAATATCTTTGATTTAAAGCCACATGATATAGTATACAATATGATTTATTGTAAAACATGTCAGAATGTTGGTTTTCAATGCTAATTACATGTATTTTCTCTTAAACTAAATGCCCAAAAAATCAGCAGTAAATTTACCGTGATTAGCCGCACGGTGGTCGAGTGGGTAGCACATTGGCCTCACAGCCAGGAGGTTCAGGGTTTGAATCTCCGTTGGGCATCTCTGTGTGGAGTTTCATGTTTTCTCCGTGCGTGTGTGGGTTTTCTCCGGGTACTCCGGTTTGATAGGCTCCAGCATACCTGCGACCCTAGTGAGGATAAGCGGTATAGAAAATGAATGAATGAAACTGTAAACAGTTGAACATTGTACAATGGACATTTTCTGCATTTGGATCTTAAGGAGGTTCTAAGCAGAGCTTGAAAATGCAAACAGAAAACAAAGGGGAGTGAGACCAAAAAATGTTTGAGTAAACAATTTATTGCAAACAAGCATTAACGTGTCACACAGTGGCAGAGTGGTTAACATGTTGGCCACACAGTCAGGAGATCTGGAGAATCTGTGTTTGAATCTCTGTTGGGCATCCCTGTATCTCAGTGGAATTTGCAAATCCTGAAATGCAGGAAAAAAAGCTTGTTAATCAGCTGAAAAATGGGTTTGGGCATGCTTGATGCCAGTGTTTCCAAGAGGCTAGTGAGAATGTTGCTCCAGTAGGTGAATTTGGCTTCACTGTCAAGCTTCCCTTGCCATCCATGCCCAAATTGGATTTAGATCAGGGGAACAAATAGGATGGTCATAAAGTTGAGCTTATTCCTCTGAAACAAGTCCTTTTTCAGGCGGGCACTATGAACTGCAGCATTGTCCTGTTGAAAAAGCCAGTCATTACCCCACAGATGGGCATTGGGCATGTCTATTGTCCTATCTCCAGTGTTCCATTGAAGGATCATGATAGATAGATGGATGGATACCTAGATAGATAAATAGATAATTAATCTCCAAAAGAAATGTAGGTTTTAAGAGCTCTCCATGCCATGTTATAAACAAACTTAATAAACTTAATCACAGAGTACCACAATTATGGGAAATAGAATAGAATAGAAAGATGAATAAATATTACATACCTAAATATTCATTCATTCATTCATTTTCTATACCACTTATCCTCATTAGGGGTCGCGGGTATGCTGGAGCCTATCCCAGCTGGCTTTGGGCGAGAGGCGGGGTACACCCTGGACTGGTCGCCAGTCAATCGCAGGGCACATTTAGACAAACAAACATTCACACTCACATTCATACACATTCATGGACAATTTAGAGCGGCCAATGAAGCTAACATGCATGTTTTTGGAATGTGGGAGGAAAGCGGAGTACCCGGAGAAAACCCACACGCGCGGGGAGAACATGCAAACTCCACACAGAGATGCCCAACGTAGATTCAAACCCTGAACCTCCTGACTGTGAGGCCAATGTGCTACCTACTCGACCACCGTGCGGCCATAGCTAAAAAAAAATAAATAATATGATTAACAATATTAAAAAATAAATAATAACTAGTATTAATACTTAATATTCAAAGAGCCAAAGCTTTCTTACTGTCATCATTATTACAATGTGAATACCTCAAACAAAATCACATTCAATACACATAATTGCCTATATTTTGGCTTTCAAAGGCTGTATTAAGTTTAAGAAGTTTTAATCAGCTAATGAACAGCTCGTTTCACTTCATTGCTTTTTTGCAATAAACTGCTTACTCAAACATTTTTTTTATCTCAGTTCCAATTTCTTCTTTTTGAATTTTGAAGCTCTACTTCGAACCTCCTTAAGGTCCTTAAAATCTAAATTCTTACATTTTTCATCTGTTGTTAAAGTTTTAATCAGGCATGTATAGTGCACACAAACAATGAAAATATACAGTATAATTCTGTCCTGTCATCTATCTTTCTGTTAGTATAGTAACAATTGGTATATTTTAGACATAATTGCAAATGATTAATCATGAAAATTTGGAAACTGATTAATCTGACTTTTTTTTTTTTAATATGACAGCCCAAATTTTAAATGCATTTGTTTTTTACTCCCTTTTGGTCTCTCCAGCTCTCCTTCAGCGTCCATTACAATGGACGTTTAATGACCATTGTTGCAAATCAGACGATGATGGCCCAAACCCCAGCCCACCACCACAAACAGATTGAAGGCCTGTGCTTTGTAATCACATAACAGGCTGGATGTATTACTGGTATGATAAAAATGAGAAACTGTCCATTCTAGTACCAAAAACGGAATGCTCTGATCCATTCAATTTCTATACACTAACACTTAATATTTATGGTAAATATCATCAGCCACCTGTTGAACATTTCCCTAATATACTAAATACAAAATGTATACAATTTTATATAGTTATCGTCATTCTTCAGTGATATGGCTCCATTTTGGAAAACTTAGGAATGTGATTTTTTTTTAAGCAAAAATGATCAAAATGGTCAAAACCAGAAAATGAAATGGTACTTATAGGAAAACTGCATCTTTTTTGGAATTTTGCCCATCATGCACAATGCTTACGTGAGACATAAAGACACACATTTAGTTTGTTTCTGTGTGGTCTAAAGATATAAAAACAGCTAAAGTAAGGCACCTAATAATGCACATAATGGGACACACCCGTTCCGCCTACAAAGCCTGCCATTAAGACATATCAAAAACCTCCAGCAACATTTTATTTTTTTATATACAAGGTGATTGAAAAGTAACTCCCTATTTTAAAACACATCATTTATTACTACAATTGTAATATTTCTCAATTTTTTGTGTAGGTTCCATGATGTATGGAAATTAAATCTATGGTCTTATTTTCTTTTTAGATCCAATTTATTGTTTGTAAGTTATAACAGAAGTTATGTCTTCCATCCTACAAGAGCTCACCTAGAGATAACTTTTCCATACTCAAAAACACAGAAGCAGTGGCGGGAGTACCAATATGTCGCCTTACTTTTCGGAAGTGGCTTGAAGATTTGTGAGCGCCGTGCTGACGTGCTGTGAGCGAGAGTGTGTGGTGAAGCGAGTCGCTAGCAGCTAGTCGTTGTGGTGTGCCGAGCTGTCACTGCACCAGTAATGCTGTTGTTTGGCATAACAATGTTAATAATAATAATAACAATGTTGATGTAGCTTGGTTAATATGCAAGTCAAGTTTTTATTTTTTTTTTCAGAAGGCTTCATAAGCGGAATAGATGTGTCCCATTACGTGCATTCTTAGCTGCCTCTTTTCAACGGTTTTTACTAGTCCATTGGTCTGTGGTTCTCACAGAACTCTTGACAGTCCTATTGACAGTTGTCGAAGGTTGGAATCCAATTGGAAAAAAATTGAAAGCTCCAGCATGGAAAAATTGGCTATATTAATAAACTATCTATCTATCTATCTATCTATCTATCTATCTATCTATCTATCTAACATTTGATTAAGCTAGAACCCACCCAAGAAGCTTTGTCAAAAAGAACTTTCTATCATGGTGTGTGTCACAGGACAGTAGAGGAGCAGGCATAGATTTGCTGTTTGTGTGTGTAAACTTTTCTGAAAGCAATATGCCAATTTGTATTCAATATACAAACTGGCATAAGTTTAGATGCTCACTGACAAAGTCTCTTATGGCTCACCTCAGCCACATTATGACATTCAGTACTGTGCAAAAGTCTCTATTCTTTTCATGAACTCAGGAATGACTTTGGTAAACACTGTGGAAACTCTGTGAGAGCATTTTTCCGTAAACGTAAAAACTTGACACACAAATTTTTGTTTAAATTGTGAAATGCCACATATTTTGTCAAGTAAGCAATACGTAATGTCTATTTACCACAAAACATCAAGTTCTTTGCAAACTAACCTTTATGTCACAAGTCTCTTATTAATCGTAGCCAAAAAATAAGCTTAAGTTGAGCCAAAGAAAGTTGCTAGTGTTAAAGAAGGTGAGAAGCACAATTTAATTCAAGAAATAACTCCTAGCAAAACAGGAAGGTGGTGACAGTGTGGATCTCTTTGCCTCATCACCATCATTGTGATGAATCAAGGTAAAAGTGATGTGAAATATTAATTTAACCCTTTCATATGCTTTTTAAATTATTTTCTGTATGGAAAACTACAAAAAGTATTTTCTGTTAACGTATTTGGTTGTCCGGAATTAATTCTTTAGATAACCATTTTTTCTTGAGGGAAAACTTATTCTTTTGGGTATTGCCAATGGGCACGGCTGACTGGGGGTGTGATGCAGGAGTGGTCAGTAGGTTTGGGGTGCCTGGGGATAAATAGCAGCTGTTTGAATCATACCTTCTGAAATGAATTAATTACGCAAATCAATGTTCATCAGTACATACCTAACGTTTTTCACTGGAAAAATGATCATAGTCATTGATATGATGATCAAAAAATATTAAAATTAAATTATTTTGAAAATTAAAAAACGGTAATACAATGTTGCATATCATACAATTAAAATATATTTGAAATCAATTCTGTGCAGTGAAAACTTTAGTTTCTGTTCCAAAAGGTCCAATGAAAACCAAATATATTTTTGCATTAAAATGTAAATGTAAGTAAATCCAGACACCCTCAAATCCTTCACACACACACACACAGAAGCACACTTCTCCTCCATTCCTCTGGTATTTTATCACTATCTAAGAGCCTGTTAAACAACCTAGTCAGAAACTCTACTGCCACCTTTCCTAGACACTTCCATACTTCCCAACTATATCATCAGGACCGAGTGCCTTTCCATTCTTCATCCTCTTCAATGCCCTCCTCACTTCTTCCTTACTAATCATTGCTACTTCCTGGTCCACAACAGTCACCTCTTCTACTCTTTGTTCTCCCTCATTTTCGTCATTCATCAACTCTTCAATTTCTCCTAGACCCTTCCATACCTCCCTAGGTATATCATCAGGACCGAGTGCCTTTCCATTCTTCATCCTCTTCAATGCCCTCCTCACTTCTTCCTTACTAATCTTTGCTACTTCCTGGTCCACAACAGTCACCTCTTCAACTTGTCATTCTCTCTCATTTTCCTCATTCATCAACTCTTCAAAGTACTCTTTCCATCTTCCCATGACACTACTGGCACCTGTCAATACCTTTCCATCCCTATCCTTCATCACCCTAACCTGCTGCACTTCCTTCCCATCTCTGTCCCTCTGCCTTGCCAACCTGTATAGATCTTTCTCTCCCTCCTTGCTGTCCAACCTAGCATACAAGTCATCATAAGCTCCTTGTTTGGCCTTTGCCACCTTTACTTTCACCTTACGCTGCTTCTCTCTGAACTCCTGTCTACTCTCTTCAGTCCTCTCAGTGTCCCACTTCTTCTTAGCTAACCACTTACTCTGTATACACTCCTGCACCTCCTCATTCCACCACCAAGTCTCCTTATCTACTTTCCTTCCAGATGACACACCAAGTACTCTCCTACCTGTGTCCCTGATCACAGTAGCTGTAGTTGTCCAGTCATCTGGAAGGACTTCCTGGCCAACCTTAGCCTTTTTCAACTATTTCTAAAAGTCAAGCAACACTCTTCCTTTTTCAGCTTTCACCATTTTGTCCTCTACTCTGCCTTCATCTTCCTCACCACTAGAGTCATCCTACCACCGTCCTATGCTGTCTGGCTACACTCTCACCTTCCACTGCTTTGCAGTCACTGACCTCCTTCAGGTTACACCTTCTACACAAGATGCAGTCTACCTGTGTGCTCCTACCTCCAATCTTGTAGGTCACCCTATGTTCCTGTCTCTTCTGGAAAAAAGTATTCACTACAGCCATTTCCATCCTTTTTGCAAAGTCGACCACCATCTGTCCTTCTGCGTTCCTCTCCTGGATACCAAACTTGCCCATGACCTCCTCATCATCTGTTTCCTGCACCAACATGTCCATTAAAGTCCGCACCAATGACTACTCTCTCACTTCTGGGGATGTTCTGCATCACTTCATCCAGGTCTGACCAGAATTTCTCTTTCTCCTCCATCTCACATCCTACCTGTGGAGCATACTCACTAACAACAGAACATCAAACCTTTGATTTCTAGCTTCAGGCTCATCACTCTATCTGACACTCTCTTTACCTTCAGGACATTGCTAGCATACTCCTCCTTTAAAACCACCCCTACTCCATTTATCTTCCTATATACATCATGATAGAACAGCTTGAACCCTGCTCCTAAACTTTTAGCCTTGCTACCGTTCCACCTAGTCTCCTAGACACACAATATGTCTACCTTCCTCTTCTGCATCATGCCAACTCATTCTCTACCTTTTCCTGTCAGTTAATGTCCCTACTCTCAGTCCTAGACTCTTAACATTTCTCTTCTCTCCCCTCCTACAAACACACCTTCCTCCTCTTCTTCTTCAACCAACAGTAATCCAATTTCCACCAGCACCCTGTTGGTGAACAGCACCGGCGGCAGGTGTTATTAACCCAGTCCACAGCCGATCCGGGCTTGGGACCAGCACAATAAGACACTGGCTTGGCCCCGTTGCAGCTACATTTTTATTGTCACAAGAGACAACCATTTAAAAACGATGTGGTTAACTAATGTTAACAGCACTTAGATTGTTTGGTGATTGCAAACCTAAGAGGTTAGTAACTTGGACTTTGCTTCCTAATTTTGTTGACCTCTTAGCCATGTGCTTTCGAAAATAAATTTTTCCAGTCAATAATTGTCAGTGTTGCTGCTTGAAGACTATTGTGCTCAGTGTACGACTGGAAACCTACATCATTAAAAAAATTGTGCAAAAATGTATTTTTTGTGGAATACAAGGGACATATAATGAACATTTAATAAACAATCTAATCTGCACCTTGTTGCAAATAGATGAATGTTAGATGTCTATATTTGATATCTGTTAGATCACTTTTAGAGTTACGCATTAGATGTATACTGGATGTTGCCTAGACTTAGACTTGTAACAGACAAAAAGAGATGGGTAGTTTAGAAAATTACATTTCAAATAACTAGTAAACTGCGATTAACCTTGTGTCCAACAAAGTGGACGCCGTGCATTCCTAAGTATATTTCCAACTTAATTCATGTAGTTGATTTGGTTTTTTGTTTATGACTAGAGAATTACTTTACAGTGTTGTGTATTTCTGGTCATTATACTTGTCTTTATTAATATAACAATATCCCATCATTCATTCATTTTCTATGCCGCTTATCCTCATTAGGGTCGCGGGTATGCTGGAGCCTATCCCAACTGACTTCGGGCGGGAGGCGGGGTACACCCTGGACTGGTTGCCAGTCAATCACAGGAATATCCCATCATATCTGTTAGAATTAATGGTGTAACCTAGATCACATACATATGGTATATTGTTTATAAATTATCTTTTAACTGGAAGAATAGCTCACCTGCTTAATTATGATCATTTAGTGTTATTACTGTACTGTACTGTACATCCGTATATACTGTATAGCCATATGTAAATCCTGACAATAGAATGAATTGGTCTTAAACCAAGGTAAATGTGACGAATGTAATTAATGTATGGAAAGATATGCACACTGACATAACGATATATATGTTTTTATTTTTGATGGTTTTCACATACAGTAAAATTGCCTGATTAGGCTAGACAAGTGGTGTTTTGGCTGCAGGAGATCGATCATCCATCTTCTTCCAGCTCACCTCCAGGGTCGTGTCTTTTTTAATGCACCGTATACGGACACTTGGCCGGGAGTGGTGATGTTGCTGTAGCACAGCCCCTTCTGACAACAAGTCTTGGCATCTCATGAAGTACAACACAATACATCCAAATAATTACCATCAATACTAACAAAAGAACATTCTCTCATATGCATAAAAAATATATAAAAATCCAACAATTGCTTTTATACACAATATAAATCCAAATTATTATTATACATGAGATGTACGGGGTATAACACATTGATAATGCATGTGAGTAGTATTATATCTTGCTATGTCTTCTAATGTACATGCTAGTAGTTGTGTTAACAGTAATACAAACAGGGGGTGGGTGTAAATAAGCTTGTCATCTTCCCCCACTTTTCGAGCAGAATTATTTTCTGTTTAAATTATTTCCCATTTATATGTGAATTTGAATATTTTCTACTTAGGTACGATATAGGTATATAATGTGCATATGTACAGATACATGTATTTGTATATACGCGTGTACTGTATATGCACATACTGTCTATGTATATGTCTTTTTTCCTTGATGGCCTCTTTGGCTGTAACAGAGTTTCCAGCTTAAGAAAGAAAGAGAAAAAGAGAAATTCTAACAAATAACTTTATTTCCAAACTTTGTTTGTGTAGCAGGCCCGGTTTCGAGTGAGGGATGAAAACCCTGCCTTTGTCAATGAGAGAGGGTGTTTGTGATACCTGCACTGTGGGGGGATAGGGGATCTGGGGCACTGACCTCTTTTACATGCTAATGACTTGATGTCTGTGGAAGAAAGTTTGTGTACGTGTCATGGCACTTACAAAGACACCACAGCTACCTGCCTAATGCCTTGACCACAGGGCACATCGGCCTCGGCCTGGTGCGGTGCCCTGTGCCAGGGTGCACAAAGTGTGTGCTGGAAATCTGCACGCATTTGGCCAGACATGACAAGAACCTGAGGGGGCCTGAGCGGCAGACACTCCTGCAGGGGCTGATGAGGGAAGTGGTGGTTCGGGGGCTAAAAAACCTCTGGGCCACAAACCCGCGGCGGTAAGCAGGCTACACCTGGAGGAGGGGCAGGAGAGGCAAGGGTGTGTGGAGGGTGGTGCCAGAGTAAAAGACAGGATCTGCGCAGGGCCATGAATATGATTATTAAACCAGAGAAGTTGATAACTTGTTTATAGCTTTACATTTAACACAGGATTTTTGTAGTTGTTAATAGATACTGTTAAAGTCTATTGTTAAATTATAATATACTGTTTGGGTGAAACCGAATGCGCCTGTCTCATTCTTTTACATACAATACCTGTAATAACATTGTTAATAATGTTAGTCACCAACTTGACAGCATTTAAACTAAGGTCTTCTATAAGTGTGCAAATTTTGGAAAGTCTACTGAAAGAGGATCATCTGTGAGGAAAGCATGAAGTTGATCAGAAACTAATAATTTGAGGCCAGACAGTATGGTTTAACACACTTTTAGTAACTCAGTAATGCTTCCAGGGCTAATTTGGCATGTAATCCCCTAAATGTGTACTCAATCTGGCTTCAAAGGGACCTTTGGTACTCAAATCTGCAAACCTAGTCCTCAAATCTGAAAAAAAAAATAGTTTTTCACACAAATGCACCAAATTGATAACAAATACTCAGAATACAAGTGTGCAAAGTTTGGCTAAAAAAGAATCTGCAGGGTCAAAGGCGAACGGTCAATTTTTGAGGCCTTCTTCTACACCCCTGACACACTTTTCCTGTAATAACTCAGTAATGCTTTAAGTTACAGACTCCAAATGTACTGGGCTATCTTGGTATGTAATTCTCTATGTACTCAATTTGAAACTTCTGGCTTTAAATGGGCATTCAGGAAGGTCCTGCAATCTCTCTTTGGCTTACTGCAACAGCAACTGGGATACTGTGGTTGTGGAACACTCCCTTGTGGATTGTGTTTAGAACACATATCACAACCAAGACAACAAAATAAAAAATAAAGTATGGAAACCATGTGTTGTTCTTGATCTGTACCATCCCTGACATGGCAAGGCCCATGGCTCATAAATACTGCCCATTTTAACAATCCTCTAGGAAGGATGCCGTTTCTGTCTATACTGCATGATGTTGTCAGTGTTAAGTGCTGCACTCCTGTTTTTCCCAAAATGTTTTCCATAAATATAGTGCATTATTTTGCACATTTCTAAGTACGATATTGTCAAGAGGTAGTTTATCGTATGTGTCTGTTTGTTCAAATGGTTTATCATAGCAATGCTAACACCCACCAAGGTTCTCTTCAAACCACTGAACACTTTTTCACCTTCTCTGTCCATATAATTTTACTTGACATTGTCATTGGTATGGCACATCAAATGTTGCAATTATGTGGTTTTTTCTGCATAATTTTCTACCCAAATTCTGCACAGGGCCCGAAAACGACATCATTTGTAATTTGTTTCAGGCTTCGGGGTTGACAAGATAACAGTTTTTCTTTTTGGATCCTCATGTCTCCCTTCACTGGTCAACATGTGTCCTAAGTACTTCACTTGTGGTACACAGAACTGTAGTTTCACGCTCTTTACTTTACTGATTGTATCGGCTATGTCACGTACACGCTCCTATTTTGTTTTAGTTTCTCTGCCTTCTCCTTTGTGTGATCTTTTCCAGGTCCTTCTCGGCCGGCTCGAGGCGGAGCTGCTGGAGACACCTGTCTCTAATCAAGCCCCCTACTTAGGATGAGTGCTGTCTGCTGGCAGACGCCGGATTATTCAACCACATACCCGAGTCTACGTCTCCTGAGCTGTATCCCTTGCTAACCTCTCCAAGCGTCTCCAGCAGCTCCCTGTCTCCGCCAGGTTATTTGTATTCGTTCATGGTGCAGTTTTCACCATCACTTTTCGTTGCAACCTTTTTTAATTAAAGACAGCTAAAACTCACCTACCTCTTCGCCCCTCTGCGTCTGGGGGTCCAGACACACACCTCATCGCTCCGTGACATAATAATCCGGCCGAGATGGACCCTGCGGAGGCGGACCCTCTTAAACTAGCTCTCTTGCAATCTAGCTCAGCGTCTGGGCAAGCAGGAGGAGAAGGTTGGAGCGCTGGGAGCTTGTGTGATCAGCATGGTCGATCGTCAGGACACCAGGATGGAAGCGCTTCAGGCTCAGATAAAAACATTCTTGTCGGCGCTGCAGCTAAACGCCGCCGCCACACCACATACTTTCGGAACCACACCGGTACCTTCCACTACCACCGAGTTGCTACCACCAACCGTTTGTCCTCTGCTCTCCAGGCCTGAACGCTTCTTGGGCGACACCGGGGACGTGCGCTCATTCCTTACTCAATGTGAGCTGCACTTTGAGTTACAAGCGGCGGCCTTCCACTCAGAACGCGCTCGAGTCGCCTTCGTCACCTCCCACCTATAGGGACGAGCCGCAGCTTGGGCCACCGCCGAGTGGGGATGCCAATCTCCTATCTGCTTGTCCTACGCCGCCTTCTCCAGGACCCTGGAACAAGTCTTCCAGCGAACCCCCCCTGGGCGAGAAGCATCGCGGGCTCTGTTCCAACTTTGCCAAAGGCGGCGCAGCATGACGGACTACGCCATCGAGTTCCGGGCGCTGGCAGCACAAAGTGACTGGAACCCCTCCGCGCTGCTAGATGCATTCTTTTCTGGTCTAGCCGACCCTATTAAGGACCAAATGATTCCTCTGGAGTCCCCCGAGAACCTGGAAGACCTCATTACCCTCGCGATCCGCATCGACCAGCATCTTGCCGCAAGGGAAAAGGAGA
>QODF01000079.1:2011160-2032040 GCA_024372805.1 Oostethus manadensis | reverse complement strand
AACAAATACTCAGAATACAAGTGTGCAAAGTTTGGCTAAAAAAGAATCTGCAGGGTCAAAGGCGAACGGTCAATTTTTGAGGCCTTCTTCTACACCCCTGACACACTTTTCCTGTAATAACTCAGTAATGCTTTAAGTTACAGACTCCAAATGTACTGGGCTATCTTGGTATGTAATTCTCTATGTACTCAATTTGAAACTTCTGGCTTTAAATGGGCATTCAGGAAGGTCCTGCAATCTCTCTTTGGCTTACTGCAACAGCAACTGGGATACTGTGGTTGTGGAACACTCCCTTGTGGATTGTGTTTAGAACACATAACACAACCAAGACAACAAAATAAAAAATAAAGTATGGAAACCATGTGTTGTTCTTGATCTGTACCATCCCTGACATGGCAAGGCCCATGGCTCATAAATACTGCCCATTTTAACAATCCTCTAGGAAGGATGCCGTTTCTGTCTATACTGCATGATGTTGTCAGTGTTAAGTGCTGCACTCCTGTTTTTCCCAAAATGTTTTCCATAAATATAGTGCATTATTTTGCACATTTCTAAGTACGATATTGTCAAGAGGTAGTTTATCGTATGTGTCTGTTTGTTCAAATGGTTTATCATAGCAATGCTAACACCCACCAAGGTTCTCTTCAAACCACTGAACACTTTTTCACCTTCTCTGTCCATATAATTTTACTTGACATTGTCATTGGTATGGCACATCAAATGTTGCAATTATGTGGTTTTTTCTGCATAATTTTCTACCCAAATTCTGCACAGGGCCCGAAAACGACATCATTTGTAATTTGTTTCAGGCTTCGGGGTTGACAAGATAACAGTTTTTCTTTTTGGATCCTCATGTCTCCCTTCACTGGTCAACATGTGTCCTAAGTACTTCACTTGTGGTACACAGAACTGTAGTTTCACGCTCTTTACTTTACTGATTGTATCGGCTATGTCACGTACACGCTCCTATTTTGTTTTAGTTTCTCTGCCTTCTCCTTTGTGTGATCTTTTCCAGGTCCTTCTCGGCCGGCTCGAGGCGGAGCTGCTGGAGACACCTGTCTCTAATCAAGCCCCCTACTTAGGATGAGTGCTGTCTGCTGGGAGACGCCGGATTATTCAACCACATACCCGAGTCTACGTCTCCTGAGCTGTATCCCTTGCTAACCTCTCCAAGCGTCTCCAGCAGCTCCCTGTCTCCGCCAGGTTATTTGTATTCGTTCATGGTGCAGTTTTCACCATCGCTTTTCGTTGCAACCTTTTTTAAATTAAAAACACCTAAAACTCACCTGCCTCTTCGCCTGGGGGTCCAGACACACACCTCATCGCTCCGTGACTGACCGGCTAAATGTTTCAACAAGGCCAATATGTCTTTTTCACAATCTTGTTTACGTTGTGATACTACAAGTAGATAATATACATAAATCATAATCTGGCTAAAACAAGGTGGTTCAAATGAGCCCAATCAAGAATTGATTGCTTGGGAGAATATTGTGGGACTTTTCACAATATCCTTGAGGTAAGCATGTGTATCTTTTTCCTTCATAAGTAAACACAACCAAAATCTGCTGTTTGGATGTACTCAGGTGGAAATATCTGCTACAAGTCCAATTTGGCACTTTACATTAAACACAAGTTTCAAAAAGCTAAATACTGTAAAGAAATGAAATATGAAAGTAATTCACACACACGGGTATACAATAGAACATGCTGGTGGATATAACTCTGTTCAGCACTACGGACACCAGTATATTATAGTACTGCATCGCCGATTCCAACGTGATAAGATCCATATGTTCCAATTGGCTTTTAGATTTTCGCAAATATTTATGTCATCTTTGAAATGTCATTAACTACCTAGCATATTGAGACTTTAGAAGTAAGTTGTTGGGCACAGGAGGGATTTAAAATATTTTATGAAAATTAATTTACCTAAACCATCTTAGTCGTACACTAACTCATGGACATTGTCTTATTTTGTTGCCTGAAGGCAACATCCTTTATTTTAATTTGTCTAAAATTGTTACAGTAAAATCCCTGATTAAAATCATGATTGAAATATCAAAAGCCACACCTGCCCGCTGTTGGATTCATCCTGTAAGCTAGTTTGTCCCACAAATACATCTAAACAGGTTTGAAAATCGATTGAACTTTATTTTCTTGGAACAGAAGATATTTTAACACTGTTAAATTTAAACCTATAACACAGTCTGGAACAAGTTGTTAAATAGTATTTAACAACTTGAACTGTGTGTACAGTACAGTACAGTTGCTGTTGCAGTTATGCTTCTGACATTTCAGATAGTGAAATATTTTATAAACAATTTTGTTTTAAATTTTTACTAGTTTACCAATTAGTTGTTTCCAGACTTATACATATTTAAAACTCACAATAATTGTCTTGCACTTAATCATGGAGATATATCAAAATCTAATAAAATTGTGATCTATGAATCGTGATACTAGTCAACGTCCACTCCTAATAGACTCTTATTTAGCAATAGGACATGCTCTGAATCAATACATACAGTATAGTATTACTTAATGACATGTAATACTAGATTATGCTTTAATCAAAACTATCATGCTTAATGTTATGTACTGTATGTTACAACACTATTTTGAGCCCTGTCCACAATAAAACATCATCATCCCTCATTTTTTTATTCCAACCAACCGTCCTTCTCAACTAGCACACACATGCAGTCACACCTAACACACACTACTAGGAACCCAGACAGTCAAACAAATCAGCACAGAAGTTAAACATAGGCATAACTTCCAGTTCTCTGCGGTGTTTTAACTTAACACTTTTTTACTGATTTAGCCGTTCACCTCCAAATGAGGGGCTGAGCTTTTTCTTTTTTCCTTCTAAATTTAAAGCACTCCATGCAACTTATCTAACTTTTAGTCACATTAGTCACAAGCAAATCTTTATCTCCACTAGCCCATGCACATGAAGATAATGCATGCAGCACTTTCCTTCCAAGGACACAAATGCACCGAGCACTCTCTTTTTGACACTTTCACTTCCATGCCGCGCTTCACACCACTTTTTCTTTTCCCACATCACCAGCCAATAGTAACTCAATTATCACACAGTACCTTTAAAACATAACAACAGATTCATGCACAATATATATTATGTAAATAACGAATGCCATTTCCAGAGCAATACTCTAACAAAAATTAGTCGAACAACAAGCACTTCAACTTGCAAAATCATTTTCCTTTTATTAATAATCCTCAACTTCCAATCCACCTCATGCACCGTGCAACACCTTTCTTCACACAAATATGTAGCTACCATTCATTCCAAAACAACAAATAATCATCTTCATATTCTTCTAAACCCTATTAAATTGTATTTATTTATTTAACTTTATTCTTATCTAGGGCTTAATTTAATTTAACTAAACAAAACATACACTGTATATCAATTTATTTTGATATAGATTATCTTATATGCACCCCTCTGCTTCTTTGATAGGCACTCTTTTTTCCAGTTGGCCATGAACTCAGAGCTATCGTACTTTTGTTTCAGAAATGTTATATCCCCTGTGGGATTTTTATTTAATGGTTTTTTTCACACAAGTTTCCCATTTTGTTCTGTTTTAACTATGACAACAATGCAGCAAACAGAGTGAAAATCTCTCACTGGAGCAAGGTTGACCTTGTTACAGATCTTCCTTGTTTCAGATTCACCTTTTGACTGCCAAAAAAAATCCAACTCGTCACCTAAACCTACTTCAACTGATCAGGCAACCTTGTGTTATCACCGTTAGGTTTCAAGTTGCCCGCTGCTTCAGTTTGGTCACTTGTTGCACTCACACACACACCTCTACCACACAGCAGAACATAAATATTTTAAGGCTACTTTTGGTTTATCGTTGCTTTTTCGCCATACCGGATGAAGGACTTTAAACCTTAAACCCCTTTTTTATTTGGGC
This sequence comes from Oostethus manadensis, assembly GCA_024372805.1. Classification (NCBI taxonomy): domain Eukaryota; kingdom Metazoa; phylum Chordata; class Actinopteri; order Syngnathiformes; family Syngnathidae; genus Oostethus; species Oostethus manadensis. Next base: position 2,028,093 of record QODF01000079.1, on the reverse strand, counting down.
GGGCCTCGAACCCCTCTTTCTAGCGCCAAGAACAACAAAAGGCTGCACTCACGGCTTGCGTCCACTCCTCGTCTTCCCAGGCATCGTCGTTTCACTGGATGCCGTCAACCACCGATGTCGGGGAAGAAGCCCACACAACTGGCCATGGGAAAAGTGGACTTGTACTGCAGATTTTGTCTGGCTTTGCACAGTCTTCAGTTGTTCTTTGACACCACTCTGCTGCAATCGCAGATATATTGGCATCCGGCTCGAAGGACCAAGTTATATGTCAGAGTTGTTGCTCTGGCAGGACACACACCAGCAGGAAGACAGGAGTCCAATGACACAAACCTACAGTCAGATATTGTTTTTCGCAAAAGGAGAAGAAGCCTTCGTTATCCGCTCCAGCCCGTTCTGAAGAGCCTCTTCTCCTTTCTGCCTTTTTATTACTTCTTTTATATGGAGCCACACAAATACATTCGAATCACCATATAGGAGTTCTTTATCAGTTGGTGTCTGGTTATGGTCAGTGTGGGTCAGGGGTTAAAAATGTGGGAGCGTTAATGATTTTACGACAGCCCAGCAGTATGCACATATTTCTAACATAAGACAAAAGCATAAATGTTTTTTCATTAGATAACGTGTACTTTTTCCATCACTCCTATTGTGTTGGGCCTATTTATCACATACCAGGCATTATGGATCAGTTTGGATATGTCAAAATACAAAACAAAGACCCGAAGCATACTAGTACACGAACATCATCTTGGTTACAAACCAACAAAATGAATGTTATGGTGTGAGTGGCCAGCCCGATCCCTGGACCTTAATCCAATTGAGAACTTGTAGGGTGAAAATGCTGTTTCTGAAGCGAAACCAACAAATGTTAATGAATGTTGTTAAATAATTTTGGAATGGAATAACAGTAAAAAGGTGTCATAAGTTGGTTGACACCATGCCACAAAGACGTGAAGCAGTTATAAAAACTGTGGTCATAGAACAAAATATTAGTTCAGTGATTCAGAAGACTGCAAAATCATAAAAACAAAAAAGTTTGTACAAAATTGTTTTTAGTTTGTAAAGTCAACGGCAGGCATTACAGAGACACGCAAAATCCACCCAGAGATGCTCCAACGGGAGATTCGATCGCAGGTTTCCAAATCTGCTGACTGTGTGGCCAACATGCTAACCACTCAACCTTGAATATAATCAAAAATAAAACAATATTTCAAAAATGAAATCAAAATATATAAATTTTAAACCAAATGTTTCAGTAAGCTAGGTTTCTTTGGTCATGAATGTCAAATTGCTTTGCCATGCAGTTTCTGCTGGTGGGCATCAACACTCCAACATTTTTAAAGTCAATAGATGCAAATCATGTATTCTTTTATCTTTCCAAGTTAAAACTATTGCTATTCATATTTAGTGCTAATTAGCAACACAACTCTATTCGTCTTCCACTGTAGAGAACAGACCGATGTTACGGTTTAATTACTAGCTAGTTAGCTAAAAGTTACACGTTAAGAGTGGTGAAAAAACAAAAAATGGGGAACATACTCACCGAGCATTTAAATTCAATAACATTCTGTGCAAGATACCGTTTATCCGACCTTTTTCTCTGCTTTCTTGTGCACGATCTGACTGCAAACATGTGCAGCTCTGTACTTAAATGGCTTACAACCTAAAGGGATCATTGAATGACAGTGACAAGCACCTTCCAGCTCATGCACGCACCCACCCCTTCATAATGAAGCTGTACTCAAGGTGCCTCTCATATGACATTTCTATGTCTATTTTTTGAATTGTCCGATTAACAAGAATAATGTCACACTCACAATAAAGACATTACACAGGCTGTAGAAAGTCATAGTGTATAATAAAGGTTTCTGCAACATTGTATTATTGGCAATTAACTGCCAGGGACCATGATCCAATTCAGTGTGAACTCAGATGGTAGGCTGGGCTTGCACACGAGAAGAGAAACTGGAAGCAGCTGTTTGTGTATTTGATCAGGAAATGCATAAATTCAGCTATTTTTCATTTTATTTAAGAAACAATTGGGTCATACAGAAAATACATTAAACAATACAGTTCAAATGATAAATATTATTTATTTTAAGTTATCATCCATTTTTATTTTATTTTTCATCTTGACAGGCCTCACCTACCTCCCCTGTCACTCATACTGTAATTTACCAGGACAATCTAAGTTTCCAGGACATTAGATTTTTGTCATTTTCTGTACATTTCCCATGACTTGAAAATTTGGNCACTGCCCATCCCCTCCCGTCCGTGGTCCCATGTTGTTCTGGACTTTGTTACGGGCCTTCCTCCTTCCAACGGCAACACTGTCATCCTGACTATGGTGGACCGTTTTTCCAAATTAGCCCACTTTGTCGCCCTCCCAAAGATGCCCTCTGCCCTGGAGACAGCAGGGCCTGACAGCAGGGTATCTGCTGACTGTGTGGCCAACATGCTAACCACTCAACCTTGAATATAATCAAAAATAAAACAATATTTCAAAAATGAAATCAAAATATATAAATTTTAAACCAAATGTTTCAGTAAGCTAGGTTTCTTTGGTCATGAATGTCAAATTGCTTTGCCATGCAGTTTCTGCTGGTGGGCATCAACACTCCAACATTTTTAAAGTCAATAGATGCAAATCATGTATTCTTTTATCTTTCCAAGTTAAAACTATTGCTATTCATATTTAGTGCTAATTAGCAACACAACTCTATTCGTCTTCCACTGTAGAGAACAGACCGATGTTACGGTTTAATTACTAGCTAGTTAGCTAAAAGTTACACTTTAAGAGTGGTGAAAAAACAAAAAATGGGGAACATACTCACCGAGCATTTAAATTCAATAACATTCTGTGCAAGATACCGTTTATCCGACCTTTTTCTCTGCTTTCTTGTGCACGATCTGACTGCAAACATGTGCAGCTCTGTACTTAAATGGCTTACAACCTAAAGGGATCATTGAATGACAGTGACAAGCACCTTCCAGCTCATGCACGCACCCACCCCTTCATAATGAAGCTGAACTCAAGGTGCCTCTCATATGACATTTCTATGTCTATTTTTTGAATTGTCCGATTAGCAAGAATAATGTCACACTCACAATAAAGACATTACACAGGCTGTAGAAAGTCATAGTGTATAATAAAGGTTTCTGCAACATTGTATTATTGGCAATTAACTGCCAGGGACCATGATCCAATTCAGTGTGAACTCAGATGGTAGGCTGGGCTTGCACACGAGAAGAGAAACTGGAAGCAGCTGTTTGTGTATTTGATCAGGAAATGCATAAATTCAGCTATTTTTCATTTTATTTAAGAAACAATTGGGTCATACAGAAAATACATTAAACAATACAGTTCAAATGATAAATATTATTTATTTTAAGTTATCATCCATTTTTATTTTATTTTTCATCTTGACAGGCCTCACCTACCTCCCCTGTCACTGATACTGTAATTTACCAGGACAATCTAAGTTTCCAGGACATTAGATTTTTGTCATTTTCTGTACATTTCCCATGACTTGAAAATTTGGTAATTTTCTAGTTCCTCAAAGATGCTTGCAAACCCTGAAAAAGTATGACCTTGTCATCTGCTCGCTGTGTTTGTCCATTTTGAATTAAAACCTCTAAACATTTAAAAACAAACAGCGCTTTGACACTCACCCACTGTAATTTTTGCATACCAGACAACATGGACAAATACCATTAATGGATTGTACCAGCAAACATTTTTTGTTCACAAGAAAAGGTAAGCAAGAGCCTGAGTGGTTGACAACAAATTTTGGTATTTCATCTTTGTGGAAACTGCATAGAGTGTACAGTGTGTTTTGTATTCAAGTAAGAGTGATGATCCCAGTAAAATGTACTTTTTGTACATGTGTCAATGCAAGCTATAAAAAATTGTCTATTTGCAAAACAATACCATGACAAAGAAACTGTAAACTACTTATTATATGGCCAGAGGCACGATACACAATTCTGTGGTAATAAAGTATAACATATGTTAACGCTGCACTACAATAAGATATTTGAACAAAATCTACAGGGCAGACCTGAGAAATGACAACTACGCCCCTTACAATTTCTTTAAGCCAGTGCTTTGGCCAAAACTTTTAATTACAGTGTACCATATTCACAGTTAAGTAACTTGTGCATGACTGGACTCATGCTAGCACAACAATGTTCTCAAAAAAGCACCAATGAAATAATTTTCACATAAAACTAAACAAACAAAAAACAGAAAATGAATTGTCATAATGAGGGGTCATGAAATATACAACTGTTAAGTATGTATTAGGTTTCTCTCATATTTTGTAATCGTTAGCCCATTGAAAAAGGTCATTGTATTAATTCATTCATTCATTCATTTTCTCTGTCGCTTGTCCTAAGGTCATAGTAATTTTTCAAAAAAGTTTATTCCAATCTCTCGTTGCCTCCATGAGATGTCGCTGACCATGGCCAATCCAATCTTCTTGGCTGTTGAACAGGCGGCCACAGAACCAACAGTTAAACACTGCAGGTTTTTGTCTACAACTTGATGGTTCCACAACTTCATACTTTCTTTTGGTTTTTTTTCTTAGCTTCAGTTTCAGAAGGAAACGCTCTCGAACTAGACTCTGAACTGGTCTTGCATTATTACCTTGCACCATTTCATCACTGGTCTTCTTTTCTTCAGCATGAAGTTCAGAGAGTGCTTTCATTGTTTTCTGCGACAGGGATACCTTTGCAACAGCACCCTTATGTCGGTTAATGACCTTCATAATATTAGTCACTTCAGGAATGTCAGCATCGGGATGATTTAGCACCACGACAGGTTGACATTGACGAGGGCATATGATTTCCTGTCGACAGTTGAATGGGGCAAGTCTTAAAGTTCTTTCAACTGCTTTTGCTATAGGATTCCACAACACAGTCGTGTCCTTCTCAGTTTGTACATTGTTTGTGAGCCTTCTTGCTTTATGTCCTGTTGTTGGAAGCTCATCAAATAATGTTTTTCTGCATCTTTTCCTTTGACTAGGTGGTCGAATTGGCCTTGGAGCTAGTGTAGGCTTGTCTGCTTCACTTGATTTTACACGTAGCATTAACTCAGGGGGTAAGTCACTGACAGTGTTTTCTGTTGGATTTTCTATACCAATGGTCTTGTTCAGACTGTCTGAGGCATTTGTGTTTGTTTTGTTTGAAGACATAAAAAAACAAGAAGTTGGAGGTGTGGTGGCCAAAAGAAAAGGTTGACAACTTAAGCTGGGGGTGACACTTTTAAGAAGGCTTGTTGTTGGGCTGACAATCTTAAATACAACTTTGTTCCCGCATTTGTTATTGGTTTGGCGTGACTGGGTCTCTTCTTGATTATTGTCAAGTATGCTCGGTTTTGACTGAGAAATGCACTGTAGGAAAAATGCTTGGCGACCATTATGCAAATTGCTAGGTTTGTAAGCAGAGCTTACGGGCATGGCCAGAATGGATCTGGAGTTCTGTGGGAGTGTAGCATGTGCTAGTTTGAGGCTTGTGGCCTGAACAAATGGAACTGATCTTGGAACCAATAAACAAGTTCGTTGGGTAGGAGCCAATTTGTCTGTAGGATGCGCTGCACTGGAAAGAAGGAGAGGACTTTTTGAACTTGGGCTATTGATGAGGTAATGATTCGAAGAGGCACCAACACCTGTTTGAAGAGCAGAAACTAGTCTTGTCCCTTTTACATTAGGTCCTTCCTTGAAAGTTTCTATCTTTTGTCTTTGTGGAGGAACAGTTTCACCAGTAGAATTTCTTGAGTTTGAAAACCCAGATTTCATGTAAGATATATTGATTTGAGGATTTACACAATTAGTAATTAACTTAAAACCTGTTTTCTTGAGTTGCATTGGCATAGCAAAATGATCACTGGTGCTCAAGAGCACTTGCTGCTTATTCTCTTGAACCAGAACAATTTGTGGAGTGGCTTTTGTTTGTCCAGAAGAATCATTGCATAAATTAGAAGAGTCAACTCTTTCCTTATTGAATTGTTGTGTAATTATTGCAGCTGAGTGTTGTTTTACAAAACTGCCCAAAGCGGATGGAGTGCATTTTGCCTGAGAAGATATGGGAATTATCTCCTCTTCAATTTTTATAACATTAAAATCTTTTAGCACCAAATCTGAGTTTTCATCCTCAAATGGTGAATCATCTGAATCAACTCTAAAGTCACCATCCTCGAAAGTGTCTGAAGACTCAGCCAAGCCAAAACTGAAATGAGAAGGTCGGCTATTCATGTCTTTGTCTGCTGTAACTTCAGACATCCTGCCACCTTTCTGACATGTGCTGAGTGAAGTTCTGAAGGCTTCTTTGGAATAGTTGTGAAAAGCAAATACTTTCTGGTTAAGAGAACTTTGTGCGAGAGTGGCACTTTTGTCAAATGAAGTGAATGAGCCTATCTCTAAAGTGGAAGTCGTATTTGCCAATTGTCTCTTATAGTTTTTATTACAGCTTAGGTATGTAGTCCTGGTATTCACAGTCTGTTGGGCAGATTGGTCTGACTCAGAATGTTCTGTATTAATGAAAAAAGAGGTATCTATGTGTTTGTCAACAAGCTTTTCTTTCCCTGTCTGAGGAATGTCTCTTTTGTCCGCAGCTCCGCAATTGTCAACAATATTACTGCAGGTTGGTTTCCTATTCAATAACTCCTCTGAAAAAGTGAAAGGATCATCTGTGAGCCCGCCAGCACAGGTATTAGGGCCTTTAGATCCACTAGTGCAAGATGTTGACTTACTATCCAACAAATGCCTTTTCACCATTTTGTTTTGGGAATTTTCCTTGCTAACATGATTGACATTGTTTGACATTAGATGTAATGCTTCATGGTTTGATGTTGAAGATCCATTTGGATAAGAGTTACATTGTACCCCCAACTCTTCAGTGAAAAGAGGAGGATCCATGGTGCAAATAGATGTTTCCTCTTCCTCAATTTTAACCTTGACTGCCATAATATCTTCTGTTGGAATGGAACATCCACTTTTTGATGAAAAGGCAGAGCTGTGTGATGCTGAGCTTTTACCAGAATCCCCTTTCTCAAAAAAGATTTTATTTGTATCAGATGCATAATTAGTTGTTGAAGAGTCCACACTTTCAACTGCTGAATTATCTTGAGGGGACACTTGTTTTGTTGTTGGTATTACTTTAAGAACTATATGTTTTTTCCCATCAACCATCTTAAAACCCATTACTTTAGTTGTACAGTTTGGGGGAAGAGAGATTTTATTCTTGAACCTTAGAACTGCCAGTGCATTAGGATTGGTAGGACATCCATAGTCCGAACCGGCTGAGCTCTCATTTTGCTGCAACGTTACAGGTTTGGGTTTCTCCACGGTATGACATTGTATTCCACAGTCAGCCCTTTTCCCTGGTGTCCGAGCAAAAATTTGGTGGGATGCTTGCAAAAACGTCTCTGGTTTCATTGTACTATTGGAGTGTGGTAAGATCCTATTTAGACCACATAATTTTGATATCATTTGTGCCTCCTGCACTTCACAAGTCTTTTTAAGCAAAGGTTTGCTGCTCTGAGAGGAATACAGGGGAGTGGCTCCATCTGATGAAGTCTTCCGCTGATTTGTTCCATCTGAGTCATTCTTGTGGGACGCGACAGTGTGTCTTTTAAGCTGCTTCACTGTTGTTGCACAATATCCACACATTTGACAAATGAATGGGAATGAAATTGTGTGAACTTTTAAATGCTTTTGATAATCCACTTCATTCAAGCTAACATGTCTACACTTGGAACATTTCCAGGGACTCTCATTATGATGATGGATGTGCTGGACAAATGTCCCAGCATCCACAGTTGTAAACTCACACCAGTCACAGTAAAAGTTTCCATTAAGACTGTGACACATGATGTAATGTCTAGTCAGCAACAGCAGGGAATATTGAACACCATCACTGCAGAGCTCGCATGTGACTAAAGTATTTTTGTGCTCAATGCGGTGTCGTTGAAGAGCAGCAAATTCATGTGTAACAAAGCAACACAAATCACAAGGATAAGTGGGTAAAATTCCATTGTGGACCGCTCGAAAATGTTTAAGAAGATCGTTAGGACTGTATGTAGAATCATCCTTACACACAGAGCAGCCAAAGCTCAAAATGTTACCAGAAAAAACAGCCCCTTGCTGAATTTTACAATTCGCTCTTGTGTTGGAACCATGTCGCTTGACAGATGATCCATTTGGAGTGCTACTATGGAGTGCACTGTCCTTGAAATTTCCTGAGCTCTCGACATCCGCTACAACTGACATGCTGTCATTTTTGGCAGAATTGTGAGGTGTTTTAATGTCTTTGTCCATAGTCTTGAATTTAGCAATTTCTGCAAGAGAGAAAACAAGTCTGACATTAGTTCAAGTAAAAGGCATTTACCACTATTGCAGAAAAATGACATAACTGGTAGCTGCTACTGTGATGCAACTTCATAGTGCATGATGCAGAGATGGCATACTCGAGTCACATGACTTGAATCGAGTCAGACTTGAGTCGCAATTTTTAGGACTTGATGTTCTTGACGTTAGACTTAACTAAGACTCGAGCGAACTAAACTGAAAAGACTTGTTTTGGGTTTAACACTTTGTTGTATTTTTCAACTATCCAAAATATATAACTATGACAAGTCGTCTTTTGGCAGCTTTATTTTACGCATGTGCTCACTTCGGTGCAATCCGTCAGAACACAATATGGTTAAGCCAGAAAGAAGATACAGAAAGATTTTGTGAATGTTTTTTTTTTTTTTTATATACCTTGTTTCCAAACAGTGCCCGTAACATGGCACTGAAAGTCAAACATAACAGAAAAGTAATTGTTTTTATTCATTCTCTTCCTGTTGAAGAGCCTCAGTTACAACTGAAGTTGTGCTGTTATCCTCACGTAGCAGTCCAGCCTTTTGAAATCATTTGGGGGAAAAAAGTCGTAATGTAATCTTTGACCCAGGTCAAGGGTCACGCAAGTCCCCTGTGTTTATAGCTGTCTAGGTCAATGCCTGTTAAATGAAGCATTAAAATCATCACGATTGTGAGAATTAAGTCGAAACTTGATGACAATAATGTTGTATATTTACGAGAAAAGATTTGTCAAATTACAAGAGCAAAAACGTAACTTCACGGGAATAAAAGTTGTAACTTCATTTTATAGCCATTGCCTGAGACCGCTATGAATCGAGGAGTTGTATCTGACTCAAATCTTTTTACAACTTTAATCTCTTAAGTTATCAGGACAAGTGATTTTATTTTCTATTTCATTTCTGTATTTGTAGTTTTTTCAGCTCTGTTTGGCCCTACAGGTTTTTGTATTAGTTGTACTTATTTTTAAACTTTAAATCTGTAAAACTGGCCTAATTAACATGTATGACTTGACACAACATGCAGACGAAAAGCAGTGACTCGACTTGACTTCCCTGGTTCTCACAAAGATTGACTCGAACTGGCTTCAACTTGAAGGTAAGGACTTAGTGCTTACTTGTGACTTGTACATGGGTGACTTACTCCCATCTTTGGCATGATGACCCAGAGGATCAGGGACATATGCAAACACATACAAAACACCATCACACAATACAAGCATGAACTAATGAAACATGCTCATATGAGATGCAAAAATTCGAAGTCAACTATAAACAGCCCATAGATCCCGACGTATGTGCTCCTATGTGCTGTCCAAGAAAATCCAAGAAACACACACATGGCCCACACCAACTTTCAAACCAGGCAGACAGCACACAAGAAAATTGGCTTGCAAATTATTTCCTGTGTGGATGCACAAAAACCTAGCAGCCAGTTCCCAAGGGCTGCAAGACTCGTGGACGCACGGCGGCTTCTCACATAGCGTATCCGACATTAAAGCATCTTGCCCAGCCACAGCAGGTGGCTCTTCCCGCTGTACATTCTGGTTCTCCCAGCCACGATAGCTGTAGGTGTCAGTACGGCCATCTTGCAAATCGAAGTGAGTGGGATGCCTACCCTTCTGATACCCTACTTCCTCTACGTGCGGTAAAACACAACATGGTGAAAATATACTCATCTGGCCCGAGTTGCACACACAACCGCACTAGCATGCTAGCTTCGATTCATGGAGCGTGAATGGAACCTAGTGGAAGCAAAGCTAAGAGAAGAAGTTCCACCAACTTTCGCTGGTGTTTATCATCATTTCAACATGTTCAGTTCTGGAGAGGGCGGTTTAGTGTTTGTAATAAGATTCTGCCACAATTGAGCTGTCCGCTGTGAGATTCTGAATTTAACAGTAAATTAGTTTTTTATTGGCCAATTCCGCGATTCCGACTACGATTCTGTTTTGCTAGTTACTCTACAGGACTAGCCTGAGAAACCATTTAAAGAGCATTTGCAAGTGTTTTGAGCTCATTAGTTGATTAGAATAAGACACTAGGTGTCTTTACTATTGAACCTTTTCACAAGATAAAAATGAAATACAGTGAGGGAAAAAACTATTTGAACCCCAGCTGATTTTGTAAGTTTGCCAACTAACAAATAAATGATCAGTCTATAATTTCAATGGTAAGTTTTTTTTGAACACAGACAACAATGACAAAAATTTCCAGAAAAATGCGTTTAAAAAAAGAATTAAAAATTAATTTGCATTTTCATGAAGGAAATAAGTATTTGCTCCCCTATCCATCAGCAAGATCTCTACCTCCCAGGTGGATCTTATACAGGTAACGAGCTGACATTGGCAGCCCTCTCAGCTCGTTACCTGTATAAAAGAGACCTGTCCACAGAAGCAATCAATCAATCCAGATGCCAAACTCAGCATAATGGCCAAGACTAAAAAGCTTTCCAAGGATGTCAGAGACAAGATTGTGGACCTACTTGAATGGGCTACTAGACCATCGCCAAGCAGCTGGGTAAGGTGGCAACAGTTGGTGCAATTATTCGCAAATTGAAGAAACATAAATTAACTGCCAATCTCCCTCGGTCTGGAGCTCCATGCAAGATCTCACCTCGTGGAGTTTCAATGATAATGAGAATGGTGAGGAATCAGCCCAGAACCACTCAGGAGGAACTTGTCAATGATCTCAAGGCAGCTGGGACCATAGTCACCACAAAAACAGTTGGTAACACACTATGCCGTGAAGGACTGAAATCCTGCTGTGCCCGCAAGGTCCCCCTGCTCAAGAAAGTCCATCTACAGGCCCGTCTGAAGTTTGCCACTGAACATCTGACTGATTCAGAGGAAGACTGGGTGAAAGTGTTGTGGTCAGATGAGACCAAAATTGAGCTCTTTGGCATCAACTCAACTCGCCGTGTTTGGAGGAGGAGGAATGCTGCCTATGACTCCAAAAACACTGTCTTCACCGTCAAATATGGAGGTGGAAACATTATGCTTTGGGAGTGTTTTTCTGCCAAGGGGACAGGACAATTGCACCGCTTCAAAGGGAGGAGGGATGGGGCCATGTACCGTCAAGTGTTGGGTGAGAACCTCCTTCCCTCAGTCAGGGCATTGAAAATGGGTCGTGGTTGGGTATTCCAGCATGACAGTGATTCAAAACACACTGCCAAGGCAACAAAAGATTGGCTCAAGAACAAGCATATCAAGGTCATGGAGTGGCCTAGTCAGTCTCCAGACCAAGTACAGAAGCATGTTTTTTAAAGGGATCAAATACTTATTTCCTTCATCGAAATGCAAATTTATAACTCTTTTTGAAACGCATTTTTCTGGATTTTTTTTGTCATTGTTGTCTCTCAGTGTTCAAATAAACCTACCATTGAAATTATAGACTGATCATTTCTTTGTTAGTGGGCAAACTTACAAAATCAGCTGGGGTTCAAATAGTTTTTTCCCTCATTGTATGTATATATAATATATACATACATACATACATGCACACACACATATACAGTACATATATATACACATCCATCCATTTTCTTCCGCTTTCCCGAGGTCCGGTCGCGGGGGCAGCAGCCTAAGCTGGGAGCCCAGACGTTTCTCTCCCCGGCCACTTCGTCCAGCTCATCCCAGCGGATGCCGAGGCGCTCCCAGGCCAGCTGAGAGACATAGTCTCTCCAGCATGTCCTGGGTCTTTCCTGAGGCCTCCTACAGGTCGGACGTGCCCTGAACACCTTTCCAGGGAGGCGTCCGGGAGGCATCCTAACCAGATGTCCGGGCCATCTCATCTCGCTCCTCTCAATGTGGAGGAGCAGCGGTTCTACTCCGAGTTTCTCCCGAATGACAGTGCTTCTCACCCCATCTGTAAGGGAGAGCCCAGCCACCGTGCGGAGAAAACTCATTTCGGCCGCTTGTACCCGCAATCTTGTCCTTTCGGTCACTACCCAGAGCTCATGACCATAGATGAGGGTTGGAACGTAGCAGATCGACCGGTAAATGGAGAGCTTTGCCTTTCGACTCAGCTCTCTCTTCACCACGACAGACCAGAGTATGCATCACTGCAGACGCCGCACCAATCCGCCTGTCCATCTCACGTTCCATCCTTCCCTCTCTTGTGAACAAGACCACGAGGTGCTTATACTCCTCCACTTGAGGCAGGACCTCATCCCGACCCAGAGATGGCACTCCACCCTTTTCCGGGCGAGAACCATGGACTCTGATTTGGAGGTGCTGATTCTCATCCCAGCCGCTTCACACTCAGCTGCGAACCGATCCAGTGAGAGTTAAAGGTCACTGCTCGATGAAGCCAACAGGACCACATCATCTGCAAAAAGCAGAGACCGAATCTTGCGGCCACCAAACTACAACCCCTCAAAGTCCTGGCTGCGCCTAGAAATTCTGCCCATGAAATTAATTAACTGAATCGGTGACTTATTGCCGGCAATGCGAACCAAACTCTGACACCGGTCATACAGGGAACGAACCGCCTGGATTAGGTGGTCCGATACCCCATACTCCCGGAGCACTCCCCACAGTATTCACTGAGGAACACCGTCCTTGTCCACAAAACACATTTAAACTGGTATATATACATATTGATTACAAAATTTGATTGTAATTACATTATTTTTTATTTTATTTATTCTTTAATTGTACTATGTTGTACGTATGTAAAATAATACTATATATTATTTTATTCATATTACATTGCATTTGTAAAGAGTGTTTGTCTTTTTCTTCTACAATTGAGCTACTGTAACCAAGCAATTTCAAGTCTAAAATAAGTTTTTATCTATAAGGTAAGGATGTAAATCTCCTTGGCGTAAAAAAAATGTGAAAATCTTAAAAAACAAAAAACAAAGGCAGTCTTAACAAAATCATTCATTCATTCATTTTCTATACCGCTTATCCTCATTAGGGTCAGAATGGTCAAAATGAAAGATGTCATAATAAGAAAAAATATACAATAAAATCATAAAAAAGATTGCTTCTTTTTGTATTTTGTTTTTCCAATTCAACAGTATCAGTACTAGTTCACTGTCAATGCAACTTTGCTACAATGACAAGTTAAAACTAAGTTTTAGTTAGAACTGTATTGGCGTTCTGGATCCTTTTTGTAGTACAATCTGCTATTCTTCATTATGTTGAAAATACAGTACATGACTTTTGTTTAGTAGATAGCTAGATACACTTTAATGATTTTATTACAATTTTATGGCAACTAACAACAAAGACAGTATGAGCTCCAACCATAAAATAAGTGACTTGCCAACATCGCTCAGGCACTTTCACTCAGCTGCACCCCATTCATTAATGGATTTAAGGCAAGCCATCAGTGGGGGTCAATCGATTCCTTGAGTAATTAGAGTACCCTGATAATCCAGGATTTTTTGGCTCAGCACCAGAAGCAGCAATTTTTTTGATTATTTGTGTTGGAGAATATATATACATGTTATCATTTACATTTATCATTAGGGGAACCAAAGATGTACCATCATGTAATGTTCAGCGAACATTTTCAATACAACGAAAGGGTAATCAAAAAAGCAATGTTCCCACATGAAAAAGTTTATAAAAGTCAGAACGTTCTGGGAACCAAAAATGGCAAAAGGTATGAATTATTTATTTAATTCAATAGTGTGTTTCAAGTACTTTATCCTCCTCGAGACAGAAGAGAAACATAAATACCTTTAATTGGACTTTAAACAACCCATGTATAAGATCACTGTAATCAGCTCACAAAAGTGAGGGCACAAGCATGAATGCTCCATGTGAGTACAGGCCATTGCATTGAGAGCCAGGAAAGGGAAGTCACGCACAGTTTGATATGTGAGTTAACCCTTACAAAGCCTCATGGATTAAATGAAAGTCAAAGGATTTTTCCTGGGGAAAACTAAAAATAAACAGTCTAAACTATTATAGTTACCAGACATGGGAAGGGTGAAACTTGCATCACCAATTTGAGATTCTCTGAAGATGAGGACAGAGTATCTGTAAGAACACAAAAAGAGCAAAGCATTTATTGAGTTTAATAATGCTTTTCATGAGCAACAAAACAAGCACTGCAATAGAGTCCCACTTTTTGCGGGCATTAAGTTTGATTGACTTCCACTAAATAAAGTGATTGATTTCCATCAATCCATCCATTTTCCACCGCTTATCCGGGTCCGGGTCGTGGGGGCAGCAGCTTCAGTAGGGAAGTCCAGACTTCCCGGTCCTCAGCGACCTCTTCCAGCTCCATTGGGAGTAGACCAAGGCGTTCCCAGGCCAGCTGTGAGACATAGTCCCCCTCCAGCGTGTCCTAGGTCTTCCCGGGGGCCTTCTCCCGACTGGGCATGCCCAAAATACCTCACCAGGGATACGCCCGGGAGGTATCCGGACTAGATGCCCGAGCCACCTCAACTGGCTCCTCTCGATGTGAAGGAGCAGCGGCTCTACTCTGAGCTCCTCCCGGATGGCCGAGCTCCTCACCCTATCTCTTAGGGTGAGTCCAGCCACCCTACGAAGGAAACTCATTTCCGCCGCTTGTATCCGCGATCTCATTCTTTCGGTCATGACCCATAACTCATGACCATAGGTGAGGGTGGGAACGTAGATCGATCGGTAAACAGAGAGCTTTGCCTTCCGGCTCAGCTCTCTCTTCACCACGACGGTCCGGTACAGCGACCGCATTACTGCAGATGCTGCACCGATCCGTCTGTCGATCTCACGCTCCAACCTTCCCTCACTCGTGAACAAGAACCCGAGATACTTGAACTCCTCCACCTGAGGCAAGACCTCACTCCCAACCCGGAGGGTACAGTCCACCCGTTTCCGACTGAGAACCATGGCCTCGGATTTGGAGGTGCTGAGTCTCATCCCAGAAGCTTCACACTCAGCTGCAAACCGCTCCAGTAAACGCTGAAGGTCACAGCCTGATGAGGCCATAAGGACCACATCGTCTGCAAATAGCAGAGACGAGATCCTAAGGTCACCAAGCTGGACTCCCTCAACACCTTGACTGCGCCTAGAAATTCTGTCCATGAAGATTATGAACAGAATCGGTGACAAAGGGCAGCCTTGGCGGAGGCCAACGTTCACCGGAAACAAGCTCGACTTACTGCTGGCAATGCGAACCAGGCTCCTGCTTCGATTGTACAAGGACCGAATGGCACGTAGAAGCGGACCATCAATCCCGTACTCCCGGAGCACCCCCCACAGGACACCACGAGGGACACGGTCGAATGCCTTTTCCAGGTCCACAAAGCACATGTAGACTGGTTGGGCAAACTCCCACATACCCTCGAGTACCCTTGCAAGGGTGTAGAGCTGGTCCAGTGTTCCGCGACCGGGACGAAAACCACATTGCAGCTCCAGTAACCGAGGTTCGACTAACGGTCGTGCCCTTCTCTCCAGCACCCTGGAGTAGACTTTCCCAGGAAGGCTGAAGAGTGTGATCCCCCCATAGTTGGAACACACCCTCCGGTCACCCTTTTTAAAAATGGGGACCACCACCCCGGTCTGCCAGTCCAGGGGTACTGTTCCTTACTTCCATGCAATGTTGTAGAGGCGTGTCAACCAACACAGTCCTCCAACATCCAGAGCCTTGAGAAATTCAGAGCGGAACTCGTCTACCCCCGGAGCCTTGCCACTGGGGAGTGATTTACCTACCCCAATTACCTCAACCACGGTGATAGAACTGTCCACATACGTATCCTCAGACTCTGCTTCCTCCATGGAAAGCATGCCAGTGGGATTGGAATGGCCTCGAAGTATTCCTTCCACCGACCAACTATATCCACAGTCGTGGTCAGCAAGCCCTCGTCCGCACTGTAAACAGTGTGAACTGGGGGCTGCTTCCCCTTTCTATGGTGTCGAACGGTTTGCCAGAACCTCTTCGAGGCCGACCGAAAGTCGTGCTCCATAGCCTCACCGAAATACTCCCAACATGAGTTTTTGCCTCGACCACCAATGAAGCCGCGTGCCGCTTGGCCTGCCGGTACCTTTCAGCTGCTTCGGGAGTCCCGCAAGCCATCCATGCTCGATAGGACTCCTTTTTCTGCTTGACAGCAGCCCTAACCCCCGGTGTCCACCATCAGGTTAGGGGCTTGCCACCACGACTGGCACAGACCACCTTGCGGCCGCAACTACAACTGCCTGCCTCAGCAATAGAGGCACGGAATACGGCCCATTCTGACTCAATATCCCGGTCCTCCCTCGAGATGCAGGCGATGCTCTGCTGGAGATGAGAGTCGAAGACTCGACGAACGGAGACTCTGCCAGACGTTCCCAGCACACCCTCACTACGTGTTTGGGTCTGCCAGGTCTGTCCGGCATCCTTCCCCGCCATCTAATCCAACTCATCACCAGGTGGTGGTCAGTTGACAGCTCAGACCCTCTCTTCACCCGCGTGCCCAGAACATGCGGACGCAGGTCTGAAGATACGACCACAAAGTCGATCATAGACCTGCGACCTAAGGTGTCCTGGTGCCAAGTGCACTTATGGACATCCTTATGTTCGAACATGGTGTTTGTTATGGACAAACTGTAATTCGCACAGAAGTCCAGCAACAACACACCGCACGGGTTCAGGTCA
>QODF01000079.1:1989336-2009708 GCA_024372805.1 Oostethus manadensis | reverse complement strand
CTCTGCCGGAGATGAGAGTTGAAGACTCGACGAATGGGAGATTCTGCCAGACGTTCCCAGCACACCCTCACTACGCGTTTGGGTCTGCCAGGTCTGTCCGGCATCCTTCCCCGCCATCTAATCCAACTCATCACCAGGTGGTGGTCAGTTGACAGCTCAGACCCTCTATTCACCCGCGTGCCCAGAACATGCGGACGCAGGTCTGAAGATACGACCACAAAGTCGATCATAGACCTGCGACCTAAGGTGTCCTGGTGCCAAGTGCACTTATGGACATCCTTATGTTCGAACATGGTGTTTGTTATGGACAAACTGTAATTCGCACAGAAGTCCAGCAACAACACACCGCACGGGTTCAGGTCATGGAGACCGTGCCTCCCACCCACGCCCCTCCAAGTCACACTGTCATTGCCCACATGGGCGTTGAAGTCTCCCGGCAGAACTATGGAGTCACCAGCTGGGGTGCTCTCCAGCACCCCTCTGACAGACTCCAAGAAGGCTGGGTACTCTGAACTGCCGTTCGGCGCGTACACACAAACCACAGTCAGGACCCTTTCCCCAGTCCTAAGGCGTAGGGAAATAACCCTCTCGTTTACTGGGTATGACTCCAACACAGAGGCACTAAGCCGTGGGGCTAACAATAAAGCCCACACCAGCTCGCCGCCTCTCCCCTGCGGCAACTCCAGAGAAGAACAAGGTCCAGCCCCTCTCAAGGAATTTGGTTACAGAGCCTAAATTGTGGGTTGAGGTGAGTCCGACTATATCTAGTCGGAATCTTTTCGCCTCTTCCACAAGCTTGGGCTCCTTCCCCACCAGAGAAGTGACATTCCATGTCCCAAAAACCAGATTTGGCCGCCGAAGACCAGGTCGCCCGGACACCCGCCCTCAACCACTCCCCAAATCACACAGCACCGGACCCTTATGCTTGCCCCTGCAGGTGGTGGGTCTGCGCGGGGGGTGGGGGGGAGTTCCCGTGCGGCTTCTTCGGGCTAGGCCCGGCCAGGTCCCACGGGTGAAGACCTGACCACCAGGCGCTCGCCAGCGAGCCCCTCCCCCAGGCCTGGCTCCAGGGTGAGGCCCCGGTATCCCATGTCCGGGCGAGGTGCAGTCACTCTTTTTGTTTTTTTTCATACGGGTCTTCTGAATCACTTTTAGTCTGTCTCGTTACCTAACCCTGTTTGCCTTGGGAGACCCTACCAGCGGCATAAAGCCCCCGACAACATAGCTCCTAGGATCACTCGGGCACTCAAACCCCTCCACCGCGGTAAGGTGGTGATGTGATTGATTTCCACTAAAGTAAAAAAAATGAGTTTTATTTGGTTTTGACAGATTTAGAAAAACATAACATTTTTAAATTTTTACTTTTAAAATGTTCATTTTGATTAACAAGTGTCTCACTGTTAATGTTGTAAACATTCATGGAAAAATACCATTGTGCACTCCATTTCCAACAATTTATAATGATGACGTTTTTTTTGTGAAGTTCTTTTTCCACAGCTTACCATTTTCTGTGTTCCTGACAAGACGTGATCAGAATCAGAAAAACTTTATTGCCATTGTAAGTGAACAATTCACGAACTAGGAACTTTCTTTGGCGACTCAGTGCAAATTAGAATTCTAAGTAAACATAGAGCATTAAATAAACATAGAACTAACTAAACATAGAACCTGAGTAAAAAGTTGAAATCACTGATAAGTAAAGGCATGAGAGTGTTTTTAGTGCAGGTATTATAAGGTGCCAAAAATACTGGTTATAAAGTGACCATAGTGCAAATGTTATAAAGTGTTCATGAGTTCAACAGCCGCAGGAAAGAAACTGTTCTTGTGGCGAGAGGTTCTGGTCCGAATGGACCGTAACCTTCTGCCAGAGGGGAGTGGCTCAAATAGTCCATGTCCAGGGTGGGAAGGGTCAGCAAGTATCCGGCCTGCTCGCCCCCGAGTTCTGGAGACGTACAGGTCCTGGAGAGATGGAAGGCTGCAGCCAATCACTTTCTCGGCGGAGCGCATGATGCGCTGCATTCGGAGGCCTCAGGGAAGACCCAGGACACGTTGGAGAGACTATGTCTCTCAGCTGGCCTGGGAACGCCTTGGCATCCGCTGGGAGGAGCTAGACGAAGTGGCCGGGGAGAGGGACCTCTGGGCTTCCCTGCTTAGGTTGCTGCCCCCGCGACCCGACCTCGGATTAGCGGAAGAAAATGGATGGCTGGATAGATGTAAACTAAATAAGCGTGTCATAAAAATATTTTACATATGCAGTTGGAATTGCATGAGTGACTACATATTACTTAATCACAAGCACTGGTTTTACAGTATGTTGAAGATTTTGTAGCAATGTGTGGATCCCATTAGAAAAGTTAGCCAAGCTACATGCATTTGTCAATTACTGGCAAAAATTGTCCGTTGATGGATTGCATCAGTAAAAAATGTAAGATTTCTTACACTGAATTAACCAACGTTTTATTCATTAATGAAAAATCACACACACTACGCTGGTAATAAGTGTAAAATGTAAAAAACGTCTAAAAGAAATTCTAGAAACTTAGAACAAAAATGAAAACATAAATTGGAATTGGAGATGAAATAAAATGGATTTCATAGGGCCCTTACTATTGTCTTCAAAGCGCAGTTAGCACAAGAAACATGATTAGAAACAAGAAACTGCACTGTAAACAATTTAGTTCCCCAAAGTGAAAATCTAATTTTAATGCAGATCGTGTACATCACACCATATTTTTGATTTTGAGTCAGTGTCACATTTGTTAAAGTCCGAATTTTGACAAAAAAACTGAGAAATACTTAAGTACACATTACATGCCTGTTTTATACACCAACAGTGTTTCCCATGTTTATTCAAAGTGTTTGCAGTACATTTTTATTAATGGTTATGGCTGCTAATCATTAATCTGTGCGTCATGCCCCTCAAAGTGGTGGGCCTTTTCCTCTGAGGAAAGTTTTTAGACAGACATCAAATTCAATAGAATGTATAACTGACAGACTGATAAGCTAAAATTGCAGCCCATATGCATGTAAAGACTTTAACTCCACAAGGGTCACACTTTTACAATACCGGGTGTGTGTGATGTAGATGACAACCTGAAGAAAACCATGTCACTTCCTCAATTAGTAACTGTGCCTCCTTGTGGTGAAATTACAACCTAACACATGATTAATACAAAAACCCACTCTTCTGAGTTAATATACTGAATCACTGAATGTTATTTTACATTTAAACAGCACATATTAAACAGATTGATAATAAGAATGATGTTTCATTACACAAGAGGGTGGAGCCTGGCGGTGAAAACTGCTCCTCGCCATTAACAGACAGTCATAACTTCACTTCGTATTATCAGAAGTCCTTCAAACTGACTACAGGGTAAAGTGATAGTTACGATTTTTTGACATGATGTTGTATGAACTCCTCATCACCAGTGTAGTACATCACCAGTGTCTTACCTCGCACTTCGTCCCGTGAGCAGAGTTCTGGTCGGATTTCAGTGCTGAGGAAAGAAGTTCCAGTCAGTTGCTGCAGCCACAGCAATAAAGAGTTTGGTTTTTCAAAACAATATGTTTTGAAAAAAGTAACACATTTGCATGACAAACATGCCTCCCCAAAAAAATCAAACCTCACCAATCATTACGCGATCCCACTGTCTACTGTTGTATGTGGTTCACAGCGTTTACATGCGCGGATGGCGATTGCTGCGACGCGAGAGAGCAAGAGTGGTGCGTACCTGTGATTATTCGGACTGTAACAACAAGAATGTTGCTAAAACACCCTACATATTCCATCGTTATCCTATCACGGACATTGTAATTAGGCAACTTTTGGCTTCCTGCCATTGGCTATGATGTGGGAACCAAAGTAGCCAGGATGAAACAGCTGCGTGTGTGTAGTGCACACCTCAGCGAGGAAGATTACGTTCCTACACGGCCAGGACAGAGGAATAAACATGTTTTGAAGAGTTCTGTTGTACCTGGATCCCAGCTAAGAACTTGTTACTGTATACTAGCTAATTTTTGCATGTGTATTGAACTTAGAAGGCTTTCAAGAAAATCAAGTAACGTTGTGTGCAGCAAATCACCAAATGTCATATTGCTATCGCCTCTACATAACATAACAGTATACGATGACAATTATTGTTGTCAGCAAAGTTATACAGTGCAGCATAGCATACATATGCACACAGCATTCATATGCATACAATATACAGTACAGCATAGACAGTAAACTGTCCGCAAGTGCGGTAGTTTCCATGTTTCTATAAGCATACTTCCAGTCACAATAGAAATATGTTAGCTGTATGTGAACTTCTTAAAAGCAAATAACACTGCCATAACCCTGTAATTTGTAAATCGGGCAAAATAAAATGAAAAGAGTTTAATTGAAAACAGAACTGAGCTTTTATCTAAATCTAATCAAAAATTTTTTTTGTTTGTTTGTTTTCAAAGGCATGCACACCTTTTGCAATGGCTGCCACAACGCTCAGAGGGCCAGTGCTTGCTCAAACCCTAAGGAAGTGGACCGAGTTTTTTCTAGACTCCCTCAATCAACCCCTTTGAAGTCCAGAAATATAAATGAGCACTTAAGGTAGCTCTCACTAGCCAAGCAAAAACTGTTCCAAGAAATCAACATCTGGAACATACCAACCCCTGACGTCCACCTGGACACAGTAACAGGTTAGCACAAATCTGGTTTTGCAGTCTTGTCAGACTGATAACAATTCTGATGAAAAATATAAACAAGAGGCCCAGTGCATGTGCCTATTAATCATGAATGTGAAGTATAACAGACAGTAAGTTTACTTTTAATTTGACTTTTCTATTTTTGTCTCCATTCAAAGTCAGACAACCCAAGTTGCATCTGGAATAGTGGATACCAGTACGAGTGTCATAGAAGCACCACGTGAAAGAGATGACAGCACATTTCTTCCACTGAAAAGCGGCAGTATCTCCTCAACATCTTCCTCGGACGTGAGTGTTGCTGGGGCAGAACAGAGACGCGAGTGGTCTGAGAGAAAGTGTATTGTAAATGATAGAACTTTTTGCAACTTGTCACACTTGTTGAGAAGAACATACCCAGTAATGGAGCCATGATCAAAGTAGAATGGATATGCCTCAATCACCATATCACCATGGCGATCTTGTCCTGAGGTCAGTGAAATGCCTGAAAATAACCTGGTAATTTCAGCAGCCATTATTTTACTGTAACAACACAAACTGAAATTGCAGAGTGGGACGATTCTCTAAACTTACAGTTGCCAAATAAATCATATTATTCACTGCAATCAACCTATGTGATACGTGTAATCCATCAAGCCTACACTGACAAGTAAGGAACAATTTTTTCACAACTCAAGGAAATAGCATGCTCAGCTGGACATACAGACATTGGCGGTGATGCAAGTTAAATATTTTTGTTATGGATCTTGCATGCGCTAGGTTGTGTTTCCTAGTTGTTTTTTTTTAAAGAACTGATTCCCCGGGGCTACAGTGCTAAGTACACTTGTTACAGTTTATGGACGACACATCAAAGCAGATAATCATGTCCAATCTAGTACAGGTAAAACATAAATATTTTAAAGTGAAGTAAGTCAATTAGAGCCTTTTATGATTAATTTTCTGCTTTCATGGGCCTCTGTATGTGTTTTTTTTTCTTCTGTGCTACAATAAACAATACACGTATCAGAAGCTGGCAATGGAGGCTGTTGGTTTCTGGAGGGGGGCTGGATTGTCTACTGGACTCTGGAGTTAGTGTGGATGTTGTTACCACTGACCGGGCTGCATCAATTAGACTGCTTCACTGTGTTTCCTCTCTCTCTCTCACGCTCTTCCTTTTCGAACACCATTCGACAAAGTTTGGCAACTGAGTATTACGGTTCATAATGCTAAAAGGAAAGTCGTCATCACTTGTTTCGCAGTCAGACATGTTTACGTTCACTATTCCAGCAGTAAACACTGAAACAGGTGAAGGAAATGTGTGCAACTTTGACAGGCGCGTAGTGATAATGACAATAGATAAAGTAGAGCAGAGCGATTCGTGGGGTTTGATTTTTTCAGGGAGGCAGGTTTGTCATGCAAATTTGTTACTCTTTTCAACACGTATTGTTTTAAAAAACCAAACTCTTTACTTCCGTGACCACAGCAACTGACCGGAACTACTTTCCCCAGCACCAAAATCCGACCACAACTCTATTCATGGGACAAAGTGCAAGGTAAGTCACTGGTGATGTACTACACGGGTGATGAGGATTTCATACAACATCTTGTAAAAAAAATTAGAACTATCCCTTCAAGGGTTGGGGTCTTATCATGACTAGAAATTGACATTGACTCCAATGGCACCACCAACTGGTGAAAATGTATAACTGCTGTAATTACCTTCTACATGTTCCAATTGGCCTAACTTTTTTGAAGGAGGGTTGAGGCATCAGACAGGACACGGCCACATTAGCACAAGTGTTGCCCCCTCCTGGTTGAATATTATAATTAATAATATTTATAATTATAATTGTCAAAGATGGTCAAATAGTCCGAAATGTTTTTTTGGTGGGTTAGGTCAGCCTGAAAAACATATTGAAACTTACTGACACCCATCTTCACTCGGATCTCCCAACAGATCACTAGAGCTGTGTGAAATCCTCTAATTTTTGAGACGATCCACTATTGCCCCAGTCCCCCCAAAAAACATTGATCACATGACTGAATGATTACAGACCGGTGGTCCTAACGTGTGTGGTTATGAAATTCTTGGAGAGACTGGTGTTAGTGCCACTGAAAGGCATTACAAGCCCACTGCTGGATCCCCTGCTATTTGCCTACCGGCCAAACAGGTGTGGTGTTGAGAATGCGGTACACATGGGACTACAATACATTCTAAAGCACCTTGACTCTGCAGGGACATACTGTATGCCAGAATCCTGTTTGAGGACTTTGGTTCTACCTTTAACACTATAGTCCCACAATCCTCAACAAGACTGTTTCTACTGCAGACTCCTTCAAGTTCCTGGGCTCCACCATCTCGCGGGACCTGAAGTGGTCCCTCCACATAGACAAGATCCGAAAGAATGCACAGCAGTGGATGTACTTTTTGAGACTGCTCATTAGGTTCAACCAGCCTATGGAACTGCTAACAAACTTCTAAAAAGCAATAATACAGCCTGTTCTCTGCTTCTCCATTACAGTTTGGTTTGGTTCTGCTACCAAAATGGACAAGAGCAGACTGCAACGAACAATCAGGTCCGTAGAGAAAATCACAGACTCCAAGATCTCTGCGGACCAATCAGACCCCGCCTACAGACTGTTCCAATTCTTCCCCCGCGGTAGGTAATACAGAGCACTGTTCGCTAAAACATCCAGTTATATCCAATTACACAGATCCCGTGTAAATATGTATACCAGTATTCTCCTGTTCCCCATTATGTACAGTTGTTATTATTATAATTATTATTGTAACAGAGCGATATTGACCCGAGTTAAATTACTAGTGTGGCAACACATACGGCGAATAAAGCTGATTCTGATTAAACAATACTGTAATGACTGTATTATATGTCATTCATTGACATCTACAATGTTGTAGTGTTCAAAATAATAGCAGTTTGAAGTGACTAAGAGACTAACTACTGTTATTAGTCACAACTGTTTAGTATATTTTTATTGTTACATGGCAAACAAGTTACTATTAGGTGCAGTAGATTCACAGAAAACAAACTAGAACCAGCATTCATGATATGCAAACTCAAAACAATTTTGCACAAACATTTTTGTTTTTAGGATTTAACAATCCTTTAAATCACTAAACTAATATTTAGTTGTATGACCACAGTTTTTCTTTAACTGCTTCACATCTGTGTGACATGGAGTCAACCAACTTGTGGCACCGTTCAGCTGTTATTTCATTCCAAGATTATTTAACAACATTCCACAATTCATCAACATCTCTTGGTTTTGCTTCAAAAACAGCATTTCTGAGGTCAACCCACAAGTTCTCAGTTGGATTAGGGTCTGGATATTGGGATGGTCACTCCATAACATTAATTTTGTTGGTTTGGAACCAAGATTTTCCTTGTTTACTAGTGTGTTTGGTGTCAATGTCTTGTTGAATCACCAATTTCAGGGGTATGTCCTTTTCAGCATAAGGCAACATGACCTCTGCAAGTATTTTGGCTTATACAAACTCATCCATGATCCCTGGTATGCAATAAATGGGCCCAACACCATAGTAGGAGAAACATGCCCATATCATGATCCTTGCACCACCATGCTTCACTGTCTTCACTGTGTACTGTGGCATGAATTCCAACTTTGTGGGTTGTCTTGCAAGCTATCTGTGGCCCTTGGACCCACGAAGTACAATTTTACTCTCATCAGTCCATAAAATGTTCCTCCATTTCTCTTTAGGCCAGTTGATGAGTTATTTGGCAAATTGTAACCTCTTTTGTACAAGTCTTTTTTTTAACAGATGGACTTTGCAGGGGATTCATGTAAATAGATTAGCTTCACACAGATGTCTTCTGTCACAGTACTGATAGGCAACTCCAGACTCTCTTTGGTCATCCTAGAGCTGATCATTGGCTGAGCCTTTGCCATTTTGATAGTTGTCTTCCATTTTCTGCCATGTGTCTCTGGTTTTGTTTTCCATTTTAAAAGGCATTGGAGATCATTTTAGCAGAACAGCCAAAACTGTTCCTCTTTATTAAGTTTTCCCCTCTCCAATCAACTTTTTAATCAAAGTTCGCTGTTCTCCTGAACAATGTCTTTGACGACCCATTCTCCTCAGGCTTTCAAAGAGAAACCAATGTTTAACAAGGGCTGGTTTCATCCTTAAATATGTGTCATCTGATTCACACCTGTTTTTTCACTGATTGATGCCACACTGCTATTTTTTATTTTTTTAAACACACCCCTTTCAACTAATTGCCCAATTGCACAGCTTTAAGAGTGTGCCTATCATAAATGCTGGGTGTTGTTTTCTGAGAATGCACCTACTGGTAACTTGTTTGCTAGCAATACAAATATACTAATAACAGTACTTAATCTGATCAGTCACATTCAACTGCTATTATTGAACATTACTGTATGATGTATAACAATCTCTTTCTTTTTGCAGCTTTGCTGCTTGTATTCTGGTTAAAATATGCTATAAAAAATTCCACCCATTTTCTATACTATTTGTCCTCATTAGGATCACGGGTATGCTAGAGCCTGTCACAACTGAATGCAGCAAAATACAAACTTTGAAATTGTTATTTTTTTTAGTTCAGCATATTACCATATCAAGATATAATTATTAGCCATGAATCATGTATTGCATCGTATCGTGGGGTACCCTGAGATTCCCAGCACTGCTCCCAATACTTATGTCCCCCAGCCCCACCAAAACCCTAACGTCTAGCAACCCCCAAATAAATTGAGTTTGAGACCCCTGTTGTAAAGAATAATTGTAGAGATTGCCGATATTGTCCAAACACTTAATTTCCAATTCCAATATTAACCGATACCAATATATGCAGCTGGTTTTCCCCAAAACTATTTTAGATCACACCACCCACTTTTATTGTGATTCTCCACTAGGGCATTTCTTAAGTTGTCATTGTCTATACAAAATTAGAACAATACTTCAACTTAAGTTATGGAAAAGTGACATTTTTAACATTTTGTCTCAAACAACAGCTCTTCCTGAGATCATCCTGACAATGTTCATGTCAACGCACCAATAATTTATCAAAACCTGCACGCTCTTACAGGGTATGCGTTAAAACTGCAAACACGGAAACAACAAAGCCGCTGTACAGTGTTGTTTTTGTTTGCAACCTTAATGAGGGTAACCAGCATAAAAAATGGATGGATGCAGAGTCACTACATCACTGCAGAGTAATGTAGATTTAATGTAGATTTCTTGCATGTGTCATCTGGATGGTCATTGTTCATTAGGTTCTGTTTCTCGTTTTTCTTTTATGTCTATTATTATTAGTAAGTATGTGTATGTATCTATTGCATGGATACATGTATGTATCTATTGCATGGATACATGTATGTATCTATTGCATGGATACATGTGTACGTATATGTGTAATATAATAAACACACACACACACACACACACACACACACACACACACACAGTGAGGGAAAAAACTATTTGAACCCCAGCTGATTTTGTAAGTTTCCCACTAACAAAGACATGATCATTCTATAATTTCAATGGTAGGTTTATTTGAACACTGAGAGACAACGACAAAAAAATCCAGAAAAATGCGTTTCAAAAAGAGTTATAAATTAATTTGCATTTTGATGAAGGAAATAAGTATTTGATCTCTTTGAAAACCGTGCTTCAGTAATTGGTGGCAAAACCTTTGTTGGCAATCACAGAGGCCAGCAGTTTCTTGTGGTTGGCCACAAGGTTTGCACACATCTCAGGGGGGATTTTGGTCCACTCCTCTTTGCAGATCATCTCCAAGTCATTAATGTTTCATGGCTGATGTTTGGCAACTCAAACCTTCAGCTGCTCCCACAGATTTTCTATGGGATTAAGGTCTGGAGACTGACTAGGCCACTCCATGACCTTAATATGCTTCTTCTTGAGCGAATCTTTTGTTGCCTTGGCCGTGTGTTTTGAATCACTGTCATGCTGGAATACCCAACCATGACCCATTTTCAATGCCCTGACTGAGGGGAGGAGGTTCTCACCCAACACTTGACGGTACATGGCCCCATCCATCCTCCCTTTGATGCGGTGCAATTGTCCTGTCCCCTTGGCAGAAAAACACACCCAAAGCATAATGTTTCCACCTCCATATTTGACGGTGGGGACAGTGTTTTTGGAGTCATAGGTAGCATTCCTCCTCCTCCCAACACGGCAAGTTGAGTTGATGCCAAAGAGCTCAATTTTGGTCTCATCTGACCACAACACTATCACCCAGTCTTCCTCTGAATCAGTCAGATGTTCAGTGAAAAACTTCAGACTGGCCTGTAGATGGACTTTCTTGAGCGGGGGGACCTTGCTGGCACAGCAGGATTTCAGTCCTTCACTGCGTAGTGTTACCAACTGTTTTCGTAGTGACTATGGTCCCAGCTGAGAGGGCTGCCAATGTAAGCTTGTTACCTGTATAAGATCCACCTAGGAGTTAGAGATCTTGCTGATGGATAGGGGATCAAATACTTATTTCCTTCATCAAAATGCAAATTAATTTATAACTCTTTTTGAAACGCATTTTCTGGATTTTTTTGTCATTGTTGTCTCTCAGTGTTCAAATAAACCTACCATCGAAATTAGAGACTGATAATTTCTTTGTTAGTGGGCAAACTTACAAAAAAAGAGCTGGGGTTCGAATAGTTTTTCCCCTCACTGTATATACACATAAATATACATACATATATTTTTTTTATTAATATTTATTTATTTTTACTTTTTATTTTCCTATACTTTTGCTCATTTTCCTCTGAATGTTCTGGTTGTTGCTGATATTGTGGTTATCATGGTTGTTTATAATATGTTTGTAAGGTTATTCTGCACCCTCTCTCATATCCCCCACTCCACCCATCCCTTTTCAGATCAGGTCCAGCATCGAAATGTGGCTCAACAAAATTCATAAATGTTCAAAATTCGTAAATGTTTTTATTATTTAGGGAGAAAAAAGTCCAAACCCACATAGCCCTGTGTGAAAAAGTAATTGCCCCTGCACCTAATAACTGCTTGGGCCACCCTTAGCAGCAATAACTGCAATCAAACGTTTGCCATAACTTGCAACAAGTCTTTTACACACTCTGGAGGGATTTTGGCCCACTCATCTTGCAGAATCGTTGTAATTCAGCTTTATTTGAGGGTTTTCTAGCATGAAGCTCCTTCTTAAGGTCATGCCACAGCATCTCAATGGGATTCAGGTCAAACTTTGACTAGACCGCTCCAAAGTCTTCATTTTGTTTTTCTTCAGCCATTCAGAGGTGAATTTGCTGGTTTGTTTTGGGTCATTGTCCTGCTGCAGCACCCAAGATGGCTTTAGCTTGAGTTGACTAACAGATGGCCGGACATTCTCCTTCAGGATTTTATGGTAGACAGAATTCATGCTTCCATCTATCACAGCAAGCCTTCCAGGTCCTGAAGCAGCAAAACAACCCCAGACCATCACACTACCACCACCATATTTTACTGTTGCTATGATGTTCTTTTTATAAAATGCTGTGTTACTTTTACGCCAGATGGAACGGGACACGCACCTTCCAAAAAGTTCAACTTTTGTCTCGTCGGTCCACAAGATATTTTCCCAAAAGCCTTGGCGGTCATCGAGATGTTTTTTTTAGCAAAATTAAGACAAGCCTTGATGTTCTTTTTGCTTAATAGTGGTTTGCGTCTTGGAACTCTGCCATGCAGGCCGTTTTTGCCCAGTCTCTTTCTTATGGTGGAGTCGTGAACACTGACCTTAATTGAGGTAAGTAAGGCCCGCAGTTCTTTAGATGTTGCCCTGGGATCTTTTGTGACCTCTCGGATGAGTTGTCTCTGCGCTCTTGGGGTAATTTTGGGCGGCCGGCCACTCCTGGGAAGGTTCACCACTGTTCCATGTTTTTGCCATCTGTGAATAATGGCTCTCACTGTGGTTCGCAGGAGTCCCTAAGCTTTAGAAATGACTTTATAACCTTTACCAGACTGATGGATCTCAATTACTTTTGTTCTCATTTGTTCCTGAATTTCTTTGGATCTTGGCAGGTAGTATGTCAGGTAGCTCCTGTTTAAGTGATTTCTTGATTGAAACACGTGTGGCAGTAATCAGGCCTGGGGGTGGCTACAGAAATTGAACTCAGGTGTGATAAACCACAGTTAAGTTACTTTTAACAAGGGGGGCAATCACTTTTTCACACAGGGCCATGTAGATTTTGAGTTTTTTCCTTCCCTTAATAACATAAACCTTAATTTAAAAACTGCATTTTGTGTTCAATTATGTTATCTTTGACTAATAGTTAACTATTTTTTATTAGCAGAAACATTTAAGTGTGACAAACATGCAAAAGAATAAAAAGTCAGGAGGGGGGCAAATAGTTTTTCACACCACTATGTTATGCAGATGATTCTGGACCTGCAATATTTTGTGTATCAACGAGTGAGGAGGCATGTTAGTCACGACAGTGATAATAAATTTGATAGTGTTAATTTGCCTCCTGGTGTTATTTGATGAATTGACCAATCGCGCGCCAGTAAATATCTCAGGACTCCATAAGCAATTCCAGTAGTATATTTGGGGAAACCCAGGCACTGTGTTATCGGAAAAAAAACGATAACGATTCTTTACGATATCACAAATGATGTCAGATATAATATCAGATATTATCGGACATCTCTAAATATTTGTCTTATTCCTTTTTTTAAATTTATAAATTCACAGCCATCAACATAACGTAATATGTAATTTAGGCTTAGTAATGTTGTTCCTATCTTATCTTTTGATTTTCAGTCTGTGGCCCTTGGTGAAAAAAGTTTGGACACCCCTGCTTTAAACCGTATAAAATGAGATGAGCAGTATAGTGTCAATCATTACAGAATATACTCCTGCACTGTTGGGACAAAGTTAAGATTACCCTGCCATAAAACACATTTTGTACGAAAAAGCATTATGTTATTTCTTCCATCTGTCTTCTATACCATTTATCCTCATTAGGGTCGTTGATCAGGATGCTGAGTTTTGAACTGCCAGGCAGGAGGCCTAGTGGAAGACCAAAGAGGAAGTTTATGTATGTAGTGAAAGCGGACATGAAGGTAGTTGGCGCAAGACAAGAGGATACAAAAGACAAGGTTAGATGGAGGCAATTGATTTGCTGTGGCGACCCCTGAAAGGATAAGCCGAAAGAAAAAGAAGAAGAGGGTCGTGGGGGTATGCTGGAGCCTATCCCAGCTGTCTTTGTGGGAGAGGCTTGGTACACCCTGAACTGGTCCCCAGCCAATCGCAGGGCACATACAGCATATAGACAAACAACCACTCACACTCACATTCATACTTATTTCAAATTTGCCCAAATGAGATGTAGACTTGGTTTGAAGGGGTTGAGTATCTGCAGCCTACCTAACTTCCAATTCAGATGTAACAGTGTGGTGTCACAACTATGAGGTTTATTCACAAAGATATGAAGATGACCAGAGACCAGCCACCGGAAACTTGCCAGTGGCAAGTTATTTGATTAAACTTGAACTCCATTATCTTATTCATAACTTGTCGAAGTAAATAGTGGTCAGGTAATGCAACATATTGATTAGACGAAACTTTATAACTGAGCCAAAGGACAAGATAGAGGCAAGATCCAGTTCTAATATGAGCATAACAATTATTACAATCATGTTGATAGGTCAGCGTACAAATGTCATTCATTCTTTACCCTTTTCTTGAGTCTTTGTTTCGCCATTTTGTTTCAAGGAAATTGTCAGTCATCATAGTGATATGCCTTTATCCAAATCAAGGCTAAAGTTTGATTTCAGGCTGCAAAATGAGAAATATTTAACAGTTTGAGCACTACATAAGGTCAGTGATGTTGTCAAGATACAATAAACAGGGTACATACTAATATAATTTAGGGTCCTATGTTTTTCGCGTAATGCAATCACACACGGAATGGCAAAATTGGCCAATAAAAATGGAATTTACTTTACGAAATCTTGCAAAAATTTACATAATGTGAATTAAAGGCTGAACAAAAACTAAACCGCCCCTCCCAAACTATACATGTTTAAATGGCAATAAACACTGGCTAATGTTGGTGGAACCTCCTCTGACGGAGTGTAAAGAAACGCTAGTGGGGTTGGCTTTGTTTAACCATGCTAACGCGGCTGTGTGTGTGTGCGTGTGTTAGTGCGGGGGGTGTGCGCGTGTGTGTGCGTGTGTGTGTGTGCGTGCGTGAAAGCATGATGGGCTGGATAAGTACATTTTCACAGAGAAGCATGTTGTTATTCTTGCACCCAGCTCGTTTAGGCCATACAGACTTTTGTCAATTGACATTCTCAACACAGAGGACACACTTCCACCTTCAAAATAAGAGCACATTTTTGCCCAGGGTTGTCTAACAGTAAAACAATAAGCGTGTCATAAAAAATATTTCACATATGCTGTTGGAATTGCATTGATGATTACATCTTCTTCCTCAATCAGAAGCATCATAGGCTGGCATCTTGTTTGAAAACCAAGACACCTCCACACCCATTTCTCAATCATCAATACATCTCACTGATGTATTGGATCAATAAATGTAAAGGATTTTTGCACTTAATTAAACTAACATTTTATTAACTAACCCAAAAAGCACAAAGTATTCGCAGGTGAAAATAAGTGTTAAATCTAAAAAACGGAATTCTAAAAAAATGAAACGATAAAGAAATATAAAATGGAATTTAGAAAAAAATGAATAGGATTTCATAGGGCCTGACATTGTGTGATGTTCTCTGCAATAAAGAAAAACATCATAATTGTTTTACATTACATCTTAAATCTGAAAAAACAAAAATCGGTTCAGGGAGACCTGAGATTTTGGCTAACTTTTCTAATGGAATGCAGACATTGGTGCAAACTGCCCGTGCTTGTGATTAAGGTAGATGTAGTCACCGATGCAACTGCATACGTGAGATATTTTTTATGACATGCTTATTTTGTTTACAGTGAGACATGTGGCAAACGGCGCTCTTATTTTAAAGGCCCACAGGATGTTCTGTGTGTCTTTTAGGGTGTGCTTTATATTAAAGCAGTGAAAATATACTCACCCAGACTGAGTCGCAGACACACACAATCGCATTAGCTTGCTAACACCGCTAGCTACCATTTACAATTCGTGAAGTGACGCTAAGAGGAGGGTCCACCAACTTTCACCTGTGTTAATAGTCATTTGAACATGTTTAGTTTGGGAGGGTGCGGTTTAGTGTTAGTAATGAGATTCCGCCACGATTGAGCCGTCCGCTGGAAAATTACTACACGAATGCTCCTTCTCCTTACGATGACAGCATTTCATTCACATTATGTCCATTTTTGCCAGATTCCGCCTTTAACAATAAACTCAGTTGTTATTGGCCAATTACGCTTTTTAGTTAATGCAGA
This sequence comes from Oostethus manadensis, assembly GCA_024372805.1. NCBI lineage: Eukaryota > Metazoa > Chordata > Actinopteri > Syngnathiformes > Syngnathidae > Oostethus > Oostethus manadensis. The sequence continues at coordinate 1,993,641 of QODF01000079.1, read as the reverse complement.
AATCATAGGACACGATTACGTCTAATGTTGGAATCGTTCCATTTGAATGGCTTTGGAATTTGAGCTTCACTTTTTGTCCATTCACAATGGTGATGGTATGTCTATTTTACTTGAATACTAAATTGTAGGGGAAATTTAGCAATCATTATAAACCAGTATGTGCAATACGAAAATACATACAATCAATGATTGTAAACCTAATTTTGGGGTGAATCCCCACTTACAGTGTCAGGTTTTCACTGCTGCGCCATGCGGGGATGGGAACACCAATATACATGAAATGTTAAAGCTTAAACACTCTTAATGCATAAAAAAATAATCAAACATACTTATTTTTAGATGTGATGCACACAGCGCAATGAAAACTTCACAGTCTGTCTCCTTTCGGCTCCATACTCCTTGCGTAGTGAAGCGTTCAGGTAATAATTATAACTATTAAATAAAAATAACTAATTGTGAGTGTTTGGCGCTAATTTTTAATTGTATTTTAATTTTAATATTTTATTTTATTTTTAAATTTGCGTACCCGCAATCGCATTTGGTGTACCCCACTTTGGGAACCTAGGATTTAGGACAAGAATAAGTACAATTTGCTTAAATAGGTATTATTTTTTATAATACTAATAAAGACCGTATTCAACCAACGCAATCATTTATTTAATTTTTTTTAAACCAACGAGTGAGGGGGTTGATGTTCAAACCGCAATGTAGCGAAGGATGACTGTACATTTATTTAAAGACAAATGTTTGTGTTTATATCAGTCATTAGTTGGCATGTCACGATAATCAATAAATCGATTAATCGAAAGATAAAAATAGAACTAAGTCGGCCATTTTGCTGGTCTCAATGAATTGAATATGCATGCATGTTTGTTTTCCTCTCTTTCCTCTCTCTTAACCGCAAAGGCTGGACGACAAGAGGCATCACTCTGCACATTGGTGAAGACAGTTTCATGTTGTTCTTTGTCGTTAGCTTCATGTTGGCAGTTAGATATTCGGCACAGTCGCTACAGCGTTCGCTGTCCCCAGACTGCTCTCTCATGGTGCAGGGAGCTCACACCGACCGCTCATACAGCGGGATGTCCTCACAAACACTAACCACCACTCTCCCGAATTTAAAATTTCGAGGTGGCAGTGGGAAACATCAGCCATGAAGGGGAAAAAACTGATACTCTTACCACAATAGCCAGTCTAAGCTAGCTAGGTTAGCGTGGTTTAGCGGAGCATGCTAGTGTGACTGTGTGTGTGCGCCAGTATGAGTTGTGCTTTAGTGTTTGGTAATGTAACCCATATTTTAGGATGGCTGCTGACTTCATGGCAAGTTGTGTGTTACAGAGACCATAGCAACGTCTTCAAGAGGTGGTCGATAGCTATCTCACTTAGCCATAGTCACACTTTCACACATCCAGTCTTCAAAATAAGACCAGTGCACATCCTGTCTTATAGTGGTAATAAAGTAAGTGTCATAAAAAAGCTTAGTTTAATAAAAACATAATACAATTGAACCTGCAATTGTATTTAAAAGCTCTTGACTTTCAAATTAATTATGTTAAATAGTTTTGAGAAATTCAAGTTAAGTGCTTTTGATAATAATACAATCTTATGCCATATAATTAATTTTAAAAATAGTCTCAGGAAATTTTGTATAATTTTTAGGTCAATTATCATCCAGAAAAAAATTGTTATCGGCCTAGTTCATTGTGTCAACATTTTAGCTTGTTCTAGTTACAATATGCCTTTTGTGCTATGTTTCCACTTTTTCTGGTTTTTATTTCTGCAGTAAGTCACATTCCATAGCTGGCCTCTAAGTCACACTTTAGACACCCATGCATGTTTTGGGTGCATCTTCCCGTTTTGACATGTTATTTTGAAATTATTGTAGTGTTTCTCACTTCAATAACCCAGAATGGAGCCAAAGAAAGTTGCAAATGCAATCATTTTGATAAAGAAGGAGGAATACCTTCTTTATTAAGATTTAAATTCAAGAAAGAACTCATGACAAAACAGGAAGGTGTTTGTGTTGCTCTCGCTGCTACATTGTGTCATTGGGAACAGTCACAACAGTCTTCAGTGAAGGTAAAAGTAGCTTTAAACGTTCATTTATCCCTTAAATGTATCCTTTATGTTAGAGGTGCACATAAACTATTGGATGAATATGATAAATTATGATTTCATACTGATAACATTAAAAAAATAGCGATGATAACCGATAATCTAAAAACGATCCAATGACGTGCTAATGGGCAAATAAAGAGCTTATTTTTTCTCCTCCGACATTAACAGTCATAACTTAAATTCAAGAGTTTGTTCCATAAAATTGTTTGAATGTATTCCCAACAGTCTAGCACATTATTGTCATTACATAGCATGTCTCCTGGCTGCAAAACCAGTAGTGNTTAAAAAAATAGCGATGATAACCGATAATCTAAAAACGATCCAATGACGTGCTAATGGGCAAATAAAGAGCTTATTTTTTCTCCTCCGACATTAACAGTCATAACTTAAATTCAAGAGTTTGTTCCATAAAATTGTTTGAATGTATTCCCAACAGTCTAGCACATTATTGTCATTACATAGCATGTCTCCTGGCTGCAAAACCAGTAGTGCTGGTGAATCACTCAAAAGCTATTGGCAAAAGGGCAGTCATTAACCAATCAGATATCAGATTAGTTAGGGTGGTTAGAATGGTATGTTGGCTAAAAAGGAATCAGATACAATATACTGTGTATTCTTAGCATAAAAGAAGTTTGACAAATAAAAGCTAACATTAAGCTTTCAGGAGTGAATGCATGCAGGTATGCTAAATAAGGTTGTCTCAAAGTAAGATGCTGCATATACAGGGTGAGCCAAAAGAAGGGTTACAGTTACTTCAATCTCATCAACAGGTTTTAGATATACTGTAAGTTGTATACAATAATACTGAACCTTTATTCTATGCATTCACTGAAACTGATTGAGATCGGAATTTGTGACGTGCTGTGTGTCAGCTATACATACCAACTGTATGTCCAAGTGTGAACTGTAACCCTACTTTTTCCCCATCCTTTATATTACTGCATACAAGAGAGAAAAAGTTGGCAGCAGTTACCGTAAGCAAATTACATACACTATCACAGCCGTTGCATAGTAGGTTACTACGATCCGAATTCATGTTTACTTTTCTGGGCGACTCTGTCTGCTAAGTTTAAGGGAAGTGAGCGATGCATCAGTAGAATTCCAAGAAGTATACAACAGAAAACCTATGTCTCCATAACAGTCAAGTGCTATTTCAACAATGAACACGTTGAACGTTCTAACAATCGATTAAATTGTCTGTCTGGGGTATACAGATCAGTGTTTTTACATACAAATAGCACCCCACCCTCACCCCACCCACGCGAAGAAATTCAAAGTTACGGAACATAGATAATTTCTTACTAGAAACTTGATGGAAGTTCGGGCTTTGTCCAGTTGACTCCGAATACTATGAGCAGAATGTGGCCCAGGAAAAATCACTCAACAGGAACATTTGCCTTCCTTTTCTCCTCACTGTGGAACCACAGCGACGGCGGCCATGACAGTCCATCCGGGTGCTTTCTGTGCTCTTGACGACGCTCAAGTAGAAGTGAGTGAAAATGTTATACTGCCAAAAACACAACCACTGTTTACATTAATGTTTTCCTCGTGAAAACTACCAAAACCACTTTGTCTTGACTGGAAGTAAAATCACAGCGACGACTCGTTAACCGGAGTGCCTGACTGACACAGAGCCTGTGTTTTACGTCATCGACGAGCCTGTGTGTGGTGGAAGAAGAAGCAGCAATGGCGGATATACGCCATTTCCAGAGGCTGTTTGTCTAAATTCGGCGTCCGCAGCCCACTAGTCCGTATTTGTGGGCTGCATGACGTCATCACGCCGCGCTAAATCCGAAAAATAATTAGAAAGTCCGCAAAGGCTCCCCCAAATGCGGCCGAAAAATCTGTCCTCGTCGTCCATTGAATGGAAGTCTGCATTCAAACTATTCTTCTTGGCCAATCATATCCTAAGATTCTTTGCGCGCTTCCGTCCAGCCCTTAATCAAATTCAACTTTATGGCGCTAAGCAGGGATAGGCGTAAGTATTAGGTAGGTATTGATTTGCTTGTAACTTGTAAGTATTGATTTATTTATGGAAGCAGACATTTAGATGTGTGGAGCATTTTAATGTAAAGTACAGTACTACCCAGAAAATTAGAATTTCCTGAAAAGGTTGTGGTAGTTCTGCAGTTCAACTTAATAGGTGAATTTGACATATTATATAATTAAATCCATATATTTTATTTTTAT
>QODF01000079.1:1953158-1981539 GCA_024372805.1 Oostethus manadensis | reverse complement strand
TCCTGACTTTTTATTCTTTTGCATGTTTGTCACACAAAATGTTTCTGATCATCAAACACATTTTAATATTAGTCAAAGATAACACAAGTAAACACAAAATGGAGTTTTTAAATGGATGTTTTTATTATTATTTAGGGTGAAAAAAAACAAACCCACATAACCATGTGTGAAAAAGTAATTGCCCCCGCACCTAATAACTAGTTGGGCCACTCTTAGCAGCAATAACCGGAATCAAACGTTTGCCATAACTTGCAACAAGTCTTTTACAGCGCTCTGGAGGACTTTTGGCCCACCCATATTTGCAGAATTGTTGTAATTCAGCTTTATTTGAGGGTTTTCTAGCATGAAGCGCCTTCTTAAGGTCATGCCACAGCATCTCAATGGGATTCAGGTCAGGACTTTGACTAGGCCACTCCAAAATCTTCATTTTGTTTTTCTTCAGCCATTCAGAGGTGGATTTGCTGGTGTGTTTTGGGTCATTGTCCTGCTGCAGTCCCCAAGATGGCTTTAGCTTGAGTTGACCAACAAATGACATTCTCCTTCAGGATTTTTTGGTGGACAGTAGAATTCATGCTTCCATCTATCACAGCAAGCCTTCCAAGTCTTGAAGCAGCAAAACAACCCCAGACCATCACACTACCACCACCATATTTTACTGTTGCTATGATGTTCTTTTTATGAAATGCTGTTACTTTTACGCCAGATGTAACGGGACACGCACCTTCCAAAAAGTTCTACTTTTGTCTCGTCAGTCCACAAGATATTTTCCCAAAAGTCTTGGCAGTCATCATTTTGTGTTTAAATCTTTATCTAATATCTTTGACTAATAGTTAACTACTTTTTATGAGCAGAAAAATTTAAGTGTGACAAAAACTCAGAAAGGAGGGTAATAATTTTTCACACCACTGTATACAATTGTACTGTCATCAATTTACAAGCTAATTCTAGAGATATTGATGATTTTATGCTTTATTTAACAGGCATTCACCGAGACAGCTATAAACACAGGGGACTTGTGTAACTCTTGATGGTCAAAGATTGCATTGCAACTTTTTTTTCCCAACTGATTTCAAAAGGCTGGACTGCTACGTGAGGACAACACAACTTCAGCAGTAACTGAGGCTCTTCAACAGGAAGAGAATGAATAAAAACAATGATTTTTTTCAATCAAAACAATGTTTGACTTTCACTTCCGTGTTACGGGCACTGTTTGGAAACAAGATACAGTGGTGTGAAAAACTATTTGCCCCCTTCCTGACTTTTTATTCTTTTGCATGTTTGTCACACTTAAATGTTTCTGATAGTTAAAAATAGTTAGCCATTAGTCAAAGATAACATAATTGAACACAAAATGCAGTTTTAAAATTAAGGTTTACGTTATTAAGGGAGGGAAAAAACTCCAAATCTACATGGCCAACAAACATCATGTTCGAACATAAGGATGTCCATAAGTGCACTTGGCACCAGGACACCCTAGGTCGCAGGTCTATGATCAACTTTGTGGTCGTATCATCAGACCTGCGTCCGCATGTTCTGGACACGCGGGTGAAGAGAGGGGCTGAGCTGTCAACTGACCACCACCTGGTGATGAGTTGGATTAGATGGCGGGGAAAGATGCCGGACAGACCTGGCAGACCCATACGCGTAGTGAGGGTGTGCTTGGAACGTCTGGCAGCGTCTCCCGTTCGTCGAGTCTTCAACTCTCATCTCCGGCAGAGCTTCGCCTGAACCTCGAGGGAGGACCGGGATATTGAGTCCGAATGGGCCGTATTCCGTGCCTCTATTGCTGAGGCAGCCAGTTTTAGTTGCGGCCGCAAAGTGGTCGGTGCCAGTCGTGGTGGAAAGCCCCGAACCCGATGGTGGACACTGGGGGTTAGGGCTGCTGTCAAGCTGAAGAAGGAGTCCTTTAAAGCATGGATGGCTCGGCACGCGGCATCAGCGGTGGTCGAGGCAAAAACTCGGGTGTGGGAGGAGTTCGGTGAGGCTATGAAGCACGACTTTTGGTTTGTCTTTCTGGCAAACCGTCCGACACCTCAGAAAGGGGAAGCAGCCCCCAGTTCACACTGTTTACAGTGCGGACGTGGGCTTGCTGACCTCGACTGTGGATATAGTTGGTCGGTGGAAGGAATACTTTGAGGCCCATCTCAATCCCACTGACATGCCTTCCGTAGAGGAAGCACAGTCTGAGGATACGTACGTGGACAGTTCTATCACCGTGGCTGAGGTAATTGGGGTAGTCAAATCACTCCCCAGTGGCAAGGCTCCGGGGGTAGACGAGTTCCGCTCAGAATTTCTCAAGGCTCTGGATGTTGGAGGACTGTGTTGGTTGACACGCCTCTACAACATTGCATGGAAGTCAGGAACAGTACCTCTGGACTGGCAGACCGGGGTGGTGGTCCCCATTTTTAAAAAGGGTGACCGGAGGGTGTGTTCCAACTATAGGGGGATCACACTCCTCAGCCTTCCTGGGAAAGTCTACTCCAGGGTGCTGGAGAGAAGGGTACGACCGTTAGTCGAACCTCGGTTAGAGGAGCTGCAATGTGGTTTTCGTCCCGGTCGCGGAACACTGGACCAGCTCTACACCCTTGCAAGGGTACTCGAGGGTATGTGGGAGTTTGCCCAACCAGTCTACATGTGCTTTGTAGACCTGGAAAAGGCATTCGACCGTGTCCCTCGTGGTGTCCTGTGGGGGGTGCTCCGGGAGTACGGGATTGATGGTCCGCTTCTACGTGCCATTCGGTCCTTGTACAATCGAAGCAGGAGCCTGGTTCGCATTGCCAGCAGTAAGTCGAGCTTGTTTCCGGTGAACGTTGGCCTCCGCCAAGGCTGCCCTTTGTCACCGATTCTGTTCATAATCTTCATGGACAGAATTTCTAGGCGCAGTCAAGGTGTTGAGGGAGTCCAGCTTGGTGACCTTAGGATCTCGTCTCTGCTATTTGCAGACGATGTGGTCCTTATGGCCTCATCAGGCTGTGACCTTCAGCATTTACTGGAGCGGTTTGCAGCTGAGTGTGAAGCTTCTGGGATGAGACTCAGCACCTCCAAATCCGAGGCCATGGTTCTCAGTCGGAAACGGGTGGACTGTCCCCTCCGGGTTGGGAGTGAGGTCTTCCCTCAGGTGTAGGAGTTCAAGTATCTCGGGGTCTTCACGAGTGAGGGAAGGTCGGAGCGTGAGGTCGACAGACGGATCGGTGCAGCGTCAGCAATAATGCAGTTGCTGTACCGGACCGTCGTGGTGAAGAGAGAGCTGAGCCGGAAGGCAAAGCTCTCTGTTTACCGATCGAGCTACATTCCCACCCTCACCTTTGGTCATTAGTTATGGGTCATGACCGAAAGAATGAGATCGCGGATACAAGCGGCACTGCTCCTTCACATCGAGAGGAGCCAGTTGAGGTGGCTCGGGCATCTAGTCCAGATGCCTCCCAGACCCTCCCTGGTGAGGTGTTTCGGGCATGCCCAGTCGGGAGAAGGCCCCCGGGAATAACTAGGACACGCTGAAAGGACTATGTCTCACAGCTGGCCTGGGAACGTCTTGGTGTCCTCCGGGTGGAGCTGGAAGAGGTCGCTGGGGACCGGGAAGTCTGGACTTCCCTACTGAAGCTGCTGCCCCCATGACCCGGACCCGGATAAGCGGAGGAAAATGGATGGATGGATGGTACAACTGTTGTAATGTAAAAAAACGCCGGTTCCGGTGTCTACCGGATGATTCACCCATAATTTACGCAAAAGCTCATGGGGGCTAGGATTATATATTTTTTATTTTTTAATTACAACACATACATTAACAAATACACACACAACATTGGCAAAGACTGTGAGAAAACAGTCAAAGATTAAGGCCATACCAGGTTAAATGATAACAGATCAAATAAGAAGGAACTTACATAAAATGAGCTGAAAAATTTTAAATAATTAAAACAAATAAATAAAAAGGATAAAACATAAATAAAATACCTCAATAAACTAAAAAAGCTAGCGACATTCTGTGATTTTCAAGGTCTTGAGTGTGGGAAGTAATCCACTGCTTGTTTTTTGTCCACAAATTTAAGGCAGTTCTTTGTGAAAGGTGGGGAAGGTAGGATTACTTTTCAAGAAATGACATTTGTGGATAAGAAAATTACCTACAATTACAATTAAATTCAGAACATTAATAAAAAAAATTCTTCTTCTAGCATTCCAAAAATGATTCAAACCGGTTAGGTTTTTCGAAAAATCCAGAAATGAACATCTTTCCAGAGGGCCTTACAATATACTGTATACAATCATAAAACATGTTCAGTTGATTCAATGTCCCCATCACAGAAAAAACAAACATTATCCTCAAAAGAAAACATGTGTCTAAGAAACTCTTTGGAAGGGTAGATTTTGCACCACTTTTCATCAATTTATTATTATTGTGTTCAGCATTCACACAAATAGTATTCTGCACCACTTTTCATCTGTCCGACTCAGCTGGGAAAGAGGTGCTACCTAAAAAATATTTCTGTAAAATGCACAGTTTTTGCAAAATTCCTCGTTTTCTGGGAATTTTTCCCCATTGGAAATGAATGGGAAGATTTTCAAAGGTTCGTATTAAATATACATTTCTCAACCGATTTGGACCGTGCTCAAGACAAAATGTTTAAATTGTTGGGATTGCTTTGCAGCCGCTTGGTTCTATGCCATACGGTGAGGGCGTTTTCTTTGAAGATTCGTCCCAGGTGTCTTCTCAGAGAAGTCTTGCCTTTGATCAAAAGTGTGTGCGGGGGTCTGGACTGTAGTTGATTGTGCATACAGCAGAGGGTAGCACTGCTTGTTTAGAACCAATGTGTGAATGAAGAAGAGTGAATAGTGAATAGTGAATAGGAAGAGTGTTTCCAAGGTTTCCACACAGACTTTGAATTCATCACATTACTATAGCATTTGCATAGTAGCATTTTTTAGCTCATTTCATTGGAAGACACATTTCTAATATTATGTTAGGTGATAGCTTAATGACAAAAGATGCCAGCATGTTAATAATAATGTAGGAGCATTTTTTCATAGACAAAAACATATATAGATGTTTGTTTTTTTTTGTCTTGTCCAGCATCATAACAGCTGAATGGGAGTCAAGCTGCCTTTAAATGCTGAGCAAAATTTCTTTGCCAAGGGAGATTTCATAATCCAAATGAGTCTCCCTTGACATTTGACTGCGTTTATTATGAATTTTGTTGCGCCACATTTCGATGCCGGACCTGACCTGAAAAGGGGACGGGTGGGGGGTGGGGGATATAAGAAAGGGTGCAGAAGAACCTCACAAACATATTTCAACCATATTATAAACAACCGTAATAATCAAGATTTCCGCAACAACCAGAACCGTCACAGAGCAAAATGAGCAAAAATACAGGGGAAAGAAGAAAATAATAATAATAATAATAATGATAATACTAATTTTCTGTACACACATTCATATACATATACATATATATATACATATACACACACATATATACACACACACATATATATACATGTATACATGCACATATTCGTACACGCATACATACACATACTGTGCACATACACATATCCATGCAGTACATACATACATACACACACATACAGTGTGCATATATATGTATACACACATACATACATACATATTTACTAATAATGATAAACATACAAGAAAAACAACGAGAAAAGAAACAGAACCTCTTGAACAATGACCATCCAAATGACACGTGCAACAAATCTACATTAAATCTACATTACTCTGCAGTGACAGGATAACCGCATCAGAGCGAAACAGAGAACGAGGAGATGCCCGTGGTGAACACCGCCATGCATCCCAAACCACACTCCCTCCAAAAGCGAGGGCCCGACCAGGAAGACGCCGGAGCACGGCCCCCCAGCAGGCTCCCCACAGAGGGGAAGGCCCGACCCCGCCACCCCAAGAGGCAACCGCGAGTCCCCTCCGAAGACGTGGAAGGGAGACCCGGCCCGACGCCGCCCGGCAGCCGAGCAGGGGCCACAGGAGGGGCCCGGGCGCCAACCGCCGGAACACCCGCCGGAGGCCGGCCAGCTTCGGGCAAGCAGGACAACCGCTCCCGAGCCCCCGGGCCCAGAAGCCACCCAACCCCTCAAAGCAGGGGCCATACCCAACACCCCGGGAGCTCCAGGCCACCCCAGACACAACTGCCGCGGGCCATCGCCTTCCCCAACGCCAGAGGCAGGCGCCCATAGAGGGCCCATGGGTCTACTCCCCCCGTCACCCCCCGTGACCCGTCCACCCCAGCCCCAGTACCCACACCAAACCCTGTTCCTATACTCACACATGCCACCACATACACTTATACACCTACATTTTCACATATGCACCTGGATGTGCCACCCCCCCAATGCAGCGAGCGGCATTACCATACCACCATACCCGGCCGCCGGAATACCACAGAGCGCCGCATGCACGCAGGCACTCCTCCCAGCACTGCCGCCGACTGACACCCGGAGCCACCACCGCCCCCAGCCCCAGGGAGCGTCCCAAAAAAAACAGGGGTGTAACAGGACCCTCTAATCCCTGCCTCCCCACCCAACTAAAAGTGTTATGAAGTGTAAGATGTGTGTGTGTAGGCAATTAAAATTGAGGAGCCGAAACTGCGTGACACCATGGGCAGAACCACTCCGCTGGCTGAGCAAGGCTAAGTAGCTCTGCCCACCCTGTGACATAAGTCCCGCCCCCCAAAAATGAATGTGAGGTGTCTGTGAGTCTATGTATAGTGAATAAGTGTAATTAAAACTGGGGAGTTGCGGCCCCAAAGGCATGACAGAAGGAGGTCATGTTTGTGACTCCCCCCGCCACACCCCCATGGAGCACGCGCACTCCCCAAGATCCTATGTGCTTGTTTGCAGGGAGTGGGGGGGCGAGGGTGCGAGGGATAATAAGACTAGGAGGGAAATTATATATTTTTTTCCCTCCCAGAGGACGAGCCATTGGGCAGTAGCCACCCCTGTTTCCTGGGACCCACCGCGGGGCAGCAGCCAGCACGAGGCGAGGCGAGGCCCCGGACGCTCAGCGACCGCAGCCCGGGAGCAGCCTCACCCAGATGTTACACACTAGCCACCATGGGCGCCATTGTAGGAGACCCCGGCGGCCCTCACCCCCGAACACCACCACCGCCATCCCCACCCCGTATCAGACATGAACCCGGGCAACACACCCCACCACTCGAAGAGGCAGCAACCATCCAGGCACAATCACACACCTCACCCCCCAGCACTGACCCCTGTGCCCACACTCCTGTTCAATCCCCTGCACCCAACATACGACATACAACATATACACAAACACACTGACACACACCTGCACTCGCGCACACACACCCGCCCAACCCACTGTACACTCCCCCAACCCTGGTCCTCCCAGGCACCAATCTGGCACCGGGACGCGCACCCATCCACCCCCGCAGCAGCGAGTCCAGGCCAACCCCGATGCCCCCGGGGGTCAGATACGCCCCCACTCCTGGGCAGAGGCAGCCCCCGGAACCCATGGCCCAGGAGTGCCGCCCCACCCACACCCAGCCAGCCCAGCCACCCGGCCCGGGGCCCGACGGCCACGAACTCAGGCCCCAACCCACGGTCCCCCGCCCCTCCACCAACCGGTCGTCTCGGCACCAGACCTACCCCAGCCTCACAGAGATAAACACCGGTCCCCCGCAGAGCAGCGTAGCCCAGCCCCCCTCCCCAAGGGACCCCCAGCGGCCCGTATGCCCCTGGCACCTCCGCCAGCCGCCCAACTCTCAGAGTGAAGTGAAAGAGCTAATCACCGGGGACCAGAGTGAATGAGAATGAAATTGATTGTTTAAAGAGCTAGACATTGTCTCACAAGAGATATGATCTAATAAAAGGTTCCTAAATTGGTTCATACTTAGATTGGCTTTTGTTTTCCAATTCATGAGAATAGTTTTCTTTGCGATGCATAACGCAGTAAGGACCATACGTGAGGTGTTATTATCGATATTGATGCCACCTAAATGGCCAAGTAAACACAATGTGGGGTGTGCTGGAATATTACATTTGGACCAAGTGGACAGCTCCTCACATACCTGAAGCCAAAACCTTTGGACAGGAGCACAATACCACACAGCATGTATATAGTTATCAACAGAGTTATTTGTGCACTGTGAGCAAATATTTGACTTTGTGAGACCCATCTTGAACATCCTTTGTCCTGTATAATGAGTCCTATGAAGAATTTTGAACTGAATCAGCTGTAGATTGAAGTTTTTCGTCATTTTAAATGTATTTGAACATATTTGTATCCATGTGTTTTGATCCAAATTACTGAGTAGGTCTGTTTCCCATTTTGCAGTCGGTAGGTGTATTAAATCTTCTGTTTTATTGTTAAGCCTATATATTTTTGATAATAACTTTGGGGCGCAGAAGTTACAGAATTCTGCCACCTTGGTTGGCATTTGCAGGTTCAATTGATTGGGCGTGTATTTTTTTCCTATTATAGATTTGATTTGGTGGTATTCTAAAAATTTGGTGCTGCTGATTCCATATTGGGAGGTGAGCGTATCAAATGACACAAACTTTCCTTCCACTATGATATTATCTAAGTGTTTTATCCCTTTGTTTTTCCAGAGAGAAAAGTTTATCATTCTTTTATTTTGTAGGATGTCAGGGTTGTTCCAGATGGGTGTCAGCTTACATGGATAGAGGGAACATTTGTTTATTTTAAGAAATTCCCACCAAGCTGTCAGAGTGGAGCTGATGTTCATACTTTTGTAACATTTATGATGTTTAATGGTTGAACTGATGAATGGTAGATCACAGATTGCTAGATCATCACACAGTGCTTGCTCTATATCTCGCCATGGCTCGTCTGGATAACTCGGTTTGAGCCATTTGGAGACATATTGCAGTTGATTGGCTAAGAAATACTGAGAAAAGTCCGGAAGCTCTAAACCACCCCTGCCTTTGGTTTGTTTTAACGTATTTAAGCTGATACGTGATGGTTTGTCTTTCCAAAGGAATTTTGAGATGTGGGAGTCCAGTGACTTGAACCACTTGGAGGATGGTTTGGTGGGTATCATTGAAAACAAATAATTAATTTTCGGTAGAACCATCATCTTGACGGCAGCCACTCTCCCCATGAGTGATATGGGTAGACGTCTCCACCGCAAAAGATCACCCTCAGTTGTTTTCAAAAGCTGAACGTAATTCAACTGTGTCAGCTCTGACAACTTGGGTGAAATATTTATACCCAAATATCGAATATTTCCTGTCCGTATTATGGCATCAGGTATACCCTTAAAGTGACAGTTAATGGGTAGAGCTGTGGTCTTAGACCAGTTGATAGAGTAATCAGACACTGATGAGTACTTGTTTATAAGTTGAATCGTGCCGGAAAGGGACGCTTGAGTATTCTGGAGAAAAAGTAATACATCATCAGCGTAGAGACTTATTTTGTGATCCATTTCTCTGGTGCGGATCCCTTTGATTTCTTCATGTTGTCTGATGGCCGCTGCTAAGGGTTCGATAAATATGGAAAACAGTAGAGGGGACAGTGGACAGCCCTGCCTTGTGCCTCTGTGAAGGCTAAAGCTTGAAGAAGTTTGATCATTGGTCCTCACACATGCATGTGGGTTGGTATAAAATATTCTGACCCAATCAATAAAACCCGGTCCAAACCCAAATTTATTTAATGTTCTGAATAGGAAGTTCCAGTTTACCCTGTCAAATGCTTTTTCTGCATCTAGAGAAAGGATAATAGTTTCCAAATTCTGTATGTAAGAATAATCTATGAGGTTAATTAATCTTCGTGTGTTAGTTGAGGAGTGTCTACCTTTAATAAAACCTGTTTGGTCTGGATGGATTATGGAAGGAGTAATTTTCTCTAACCTTCTAGCCAAAGCTTTACTGATTATTTTAAAATCTACATTAATTAAGGAAATTGGGCGGTAGCTAGATGGGAGTGTGGAGTCTTTTCCTGGTTTTAATAAGAGAGTAATATTAGCTAAGTTCATAGTTGGAGGCATTTTATTTTTCTCCTTTATTTCTAATAGCATTTTGTAAAAAGTTGGCGCCAGTGTAGTCCAGAATTCTTTGTAGAATTCAGCAGGAAAACCATCTGGGCCTGGGGCTTTATTATTAGGCATGAGCTGGAGAGCTTCCTGGAGTTCGCCAACAGATAGAGGTGAGTCCAGAGATGTTTTCTGGTTCTGTTGTAATATCGGTAGATTTAAATTACTAAGAAACTGATCTATATCATCATCTGATGGGTCTAATTGTGGTGTGTATAATGCTTTATAATAATCCCTAAAAATGGTGTTTATTTTATCAGGGTCATGGCTGATATTTCCTGCTGAGTCTTTAACACCGTAGATAGTTGTTTTCTCTTTATTTGTTTTTAATTGATTAGCCAAAAATTTCCCAGATTTGTTACTATGTTCAAAGTTCTCCAAGCGAAGCCTTTGTACTAAGAATTGTGTTTTCTTATTTAATATTTCCTCAAGTTCCAGTTTGGTTTTTCTTATATCGTTTAGAGTGTGTTCATCTTGAGAGACAGAGTAGGCCTCCTCTAACGATTTCATTTTACCTTCCAAAACTGATATTTTGGAAGTCTCTTTCTTTTTCTTGTGCGAGGAAAATGAAATTATTTTCCCGCGCATTACTGCCTTCCCTGCCTCCCAGAGAACACACGCTGATGTTCCTGGTAAATCCTTGTTTTCTATGTATAGAGACCATTGTCTCTTGAAGTAACTGATACATTCCGAGTCTTCAAGCAATGATGTATTCAATCTCCAGTTTCGTGTTGGTGGTTTACTGTTCTTATTACTTACCAGTGTAAGTGACACTGGTGCATGGTCGCTGATAATGATGGGATGAATTTTGGTTTCAGATATATCACTCATCAGTGTGCTGCTGGTTAGAAAATAATCTAATCTAGAGTATGAGTGGTGGACTGATGAGAAGAAGGTGTACTCCTTAACAGTGGGATGGAGAGAGCGCCAAGCATCACAAAGTCCAAAATCCTTCATATATTGTTTAACAACCTCTGAGGATTGGTCCTGTCTATTATTTCCATTGCGACTCAGCCTGTCCACTCTTGGATCAAGAACCATGTTAAAGTCCCCTCCAATAATGAGTGTACAGTCTGAGTGATCATAGAGTGATTTGAAAAAGGAGTGAAAAAAAGAAGGGTCATCAGATGTGTGTGCAGAAGATGTGTGTGCGTGTGTGTAGTGATGAGTCGATAGTGAACGTCAAGAGTATCTTGGCCAACACAAAGTGCTCATATTGTTGGCCAATTAGCTAATATTAGCATAGTAGCATTTTTAGCTGTATTCATTGGAATACACAATTATACAGTTATGATACCTGACAGCTAAGTATTAAAAGATGCCAGCCTACTAATATTAGCTTAGTAGCATGTTTAGCTGTTTTGATAGATAACAAGTGAGCCGTCAATAGAGGGTGCAACAACACACAATAAAAAAGAAGAGGACAAACAAATCGGCTCTCTGCGACAAGATTTGTTCATTTCAAAGAGTCGATTTGTTCCAAAGAGTCGATTCGATTCCAAATTGTCAAACTCTCCAGCTCACTAGAGCATTGCAAGCATTAAATAGTTTAGTATTATTTTTCAATCGATTTCATGCAAACATCCATCAAAATGTGCGACTCAGCTGGGAAAGAGGTGCTACCTAAAAAATCTTTCTGTAAAATGTACCGTTTTTTCCAAAATTCTCGTTTTCAGGGATTTTTTCCCATTGGAAATGAATGGGGAAATTTTCACAGGCCAATATTTTTTACATTTCTCAACCGATTAGGACCGTGCCCAAGACAAAATTATCTAATCGTTGGGAAATGTATTGCTTTGCAGCCGCTTAGGTCTATGCCATACGGTGAGGGAGTTTTCTTTCAAGATCCGTCCAAAGTCTTTCCCAGAGAAGTCTTGCCATATAGAAAGTGTGTGCGTGTGTGTGGACTGTGATTGAGTGTGCATACAGCAGAGGACAGCACTGCTTGTTTAGATTCAAGATTCGAGTGAAGAAGAATAAATACAGGAAGTGTTTCTAAAGTTTCCACACAGACTTTGACATGATCACACCTCACTAACATTAACATAGTAGCATTTTCAGCTTTTTTCATTGGAAGACACATTTCTACTAGTATGATAGGTGATAGCTTAATGACAAAAGATGCCAGCATGCTAATATTAACGTAGGAGCATTTTTTTAAAGATAGATAGATAGGTAGATAGGTAGATAAAAACATATATAAACGCTCTGCAGCAGATGTGTGTGTGTGTGTGTGTGCGTAATGATGAATTAATCGTGGACGTCAAGAGCACCGTGGCCAACACAAAGTGCTCAAACTGTTTGCCAATTTAATGCTTTGCAGTGGTTATGGTCTGAGCCATACGGTGAAAGCGTTTTCTTTAAACAATTTTTCACATAATATTATACTAGGTGATAGCTAAGTGGTAGAAGATGCTAGCATGCTAATATTAGCATAGTAGCATTTTTAGCTGTATTCATTGGAATACATGCTTATACACTTATAATTAGCTCAGTAGCATGTTTAGCTGTTTTGATAGATAAGTCAGCGGTCAAAAGAGGGTGCAACAACACACAATAAAAAAGAAGAGGACAAACAAATCGTCTCTCTGCGACAAGAGCCGGCTCTTTTTGTTCATTTCAAAGAGCCGATTTGTTCGAAAGAGTCCATTCGATTCCAAAATGCCAAACTCTCCAACTAAAAAGAGCATTGCAATCATTAAATAGTTTAGTATTATTTTTCAAACGATTTCATCCAAACATCCATCAAAATGTCTGGCTCAGCTGGGGAAGAGGTGCTACCTAAAAATATTTCTGTAAAATGCACAGTTTCTGCAAAATTGCTTGTCTTCTGTGATTTTTTCCCCATTGCAAATAAATGGGGACATTTTCAAAGGCCCATATTTTTTACATTTCTTAACCGATTAGGACCGTACCCAAGACAAAAGTCTCAAATTGTTGGGAAATGTATTGCTTTGCAGCCGCTTAGGTCTACGCCATACGGTGGGGGAGTTTTCTTTCAAGATCCGTCCAAAGTCTTGCCATATAGAAAGTGTGTGCGTGTGTGTGGACTGTGATTGATGTGCATGCAGCAGAGGGCAGCACTGCTTGTTTAGATTCAACATGCGAGTGTAGAAGAATAAATACAGAAAGTGTTTCCACAGTTTCCACACTGACTTTGAATTGATCACACCTCACTAACATTAACATAGTAGCAATTTTACCTGTTTTCATTGGAAGACTTAATTCTACTAGTTTGCTAGGTGATAGCTAGGTGAAGGAAGACGCCAGCATGCTAATATTAGCGCCGAAACATTTTTTTATAGACAAAACCATATATAAACGCTCTGCAGCAGATGTGTGTGCGTGTGTGGATTGATGAGTCGATCGCGAACGTCAAGAGTATCGTGGCCAAGACAAAGTGCTCAAATTGTTGGCCATTTTGCTAATATTAGCATAGTAGCATTTTTAGCTGTATCAGAATCAGAATCAAAAAAACTTTATTGCCATTGTAAGTGAACAATTCACGAACTAGGAACTTTCTTTGGCGACTCAGGGCAAATTAGAATTTTAAGTAAACATAGAGCATTAAATAAACATAGAACTAACTAAACATAGAACCTGAGTAAAAAGTTGAAATCACTGATAAGTAAAGGCATGAGAGTGTTTTTAGTGCAGCTATTATAAGATGCCAAAAATACTGGTTATAAAGTGACCATAGTGCAAATGTTATAAAGTGTTCATGAGTTCAACAGCCGCAGGAAAGAAACTGTTCTTGTGGCGAGAGGTTCTGGTCCGAATGGACCGTAACCTTCTGCCAGAGGGGAGTGGCTCAAATAGTCCATGTCCAGGGTGGGAAGGGTCAGCAAGTATCCGGCCTGCTCGCCCCCGAGTTCTGGAGACGTACAGGTCCTGGAGAGATGGAAGGCTGCAGCCGATCACTTTCTCGGCGGAGCGCACGATGCGCTGCAGTCTGTGTTTGTCCCTGGCAGTGGCCCCAGCGAACCACACTGTGATGGAGGAGGTGAGGATGGACTCAATAATGGCCGTGTAGAATTGCACCATCGTCTGGACAGGCAGCTTGGCTTTCCTCAGCTGCCTCAGGAAGTACATCCTCTGCTGAGCCTTCTTGATGATGGAGCTGATGGTCTGCTCCCACTTGAGGTCGTGGGTGATGTTAGTGCCCAGGAAGCGGAAGGAGTCCACAGTTGTGATGGGAGAGTCTGTCAAGACGAGGGGGGGTAGGGGGGCTTTGACTTTCCTGAAGTCCACGATCATCTCCACTGTCTTCTGAGCATTGAGCTCCAGGTTGTTGCAGCTGCACCACGACACCAACCGGTCCACCTCCTTCCTGTAAGCAGACTCATCACCGTCTGAGATGAGCCCGATGAGGGTGGTGTCATCCGCAAACTTAATCAGTTTCACTGAGTCGTGGCCGGAGGTGCAGCTGTTGGTGTACAGGGAGAAGAGCAGGGGGGAAAGTACACAGCCCTGTGGGGATCCCGTGCTGATAGTCCGAGTGTCCGAGACATTCTTCCCCAGCCGCACGCGCTGCTTCCGGTCCGTCAGGAAGTCAGTGATCCACCTGCAGGTGGAGTCAGGCACGTTGAGCTGGGCGAGCTTGTCCTGGAGCAGAGCTGGGAGGATGGTGTTGAATGCAGAGCTGAAGTCCACAAACAGGATCCTGGCGTAGGTTCCTGGGGAGTCCAGATGCTGCAGGATGTAGTGGAGGGCCAGGTTGATGGCGTCATCTACAGACCGGTTGGCTCTGTAGGCGAACTGCAGGGGGTCCAGGAGCGGGGAGGTAAAGGACTTGAGATGAGGCAGAACCAGGCGCTCAAATGACTTCATGACCACAGATGTCAGTGCCACAGGTCTGTAGTCGTTGAGTTCAGTGATCCTGGCCTTCTTGGGGACGGGAACAATGGTGGACAGCTTGAAGCAGGCTGGGACATGGCATGACTCCAAAGAGATGTTGAAGATGTCCGTGAAGACAGGCGCCAGCTCTACCGCACAGTGTCTCAGGGTGGAAGGAGAGACACCATCTGGACCTGGAGCTTTCCGAGGGTTTTGCTTTTTAAATGTCTTGGCCACATTCTGCTCCGAGAGTGTGAGGGCAGTGGGGGAGAGGGGGGGCTCCAGGGCTGATATGCCTGCAATGTCCATTGTAGTCAGTGGGGTGGGGGAGGGGTGTGAATCTTCGAACCTGGAGTAGTGGGTGTTAAGTCTTTCTGCTAGGTGACGGTTGTCAACAGCGGGGGGGGCTTTGGGTCTGTAGTTGGTGATTTCCCTCAGACCTTTCCAGACAGAGACAGGGTTGTTGCTCCCGGACTTCTCCTTCAGATGTTTGTTGTACCTTGATTTAGCCTTCTCCACCTCCTTACTAAATAGGTACTTGCTCTGTCTGTATACGTGAGGGTCGTTGTTCTTGTGGGCCTTTTCTTTCTCCTTCCTTAGCTGTCTCAGTCTGGGTGTGAACCAGGGTTTGTCGTTGTTGAAGGTCACTCTGGTGTAAGATGGGACTATGCTGTCTTCACAGAATTGAATGTATGACGTCACTGTGTCTGTGTATTCGTCCAGGTTATTAGTAGATAATTTGAATAGCTCCCAGTCAGTTGTATCCATACATGTGCAAAGCTCCTCCACAGCCTCACTTGTCCACATTTTAGCTGTTCTCACAGTAGGTTTGGAGCGCTTCAGTCGTTGTTTGTATGCTGGGATGAGGTGAACCATGGCATGATCAGAACGGCCTAAAGCAGCACGTGACACACTTCGAAAAGCCCATCTGACTGTAGTATAACAATGATCCAGCGTCTTCTGCTCTCTCGTCGGACATTTAATAAACTGTTTGTACATTGGCAGCTCCTGGCTCAGGTTTCCCTTGTTAAAGTCGCCCAGGATGATAAGTAAAGAGTCCGGGAAAGTCCACTCAACGTCCAAAATCTGCTCCGCGAGCGCGCGTTGAGCTTGGCACGTCCGCACATGGCGGAAGGTAAACAGCAGACAGGATGAATGAAGCGAACTCGCGTGGAGAGTAGTGAATGAAGAGATATTCCAGAGCGGGAGAACAGTGTTGGGAGATCACAGTTACGTCTGAGCACCAGGCGTTGTTGATGAAAAAACAGACTCCCCACCTTTCGTCTTGCCGGAGAGAGCTCGGTGTCTGTCGGCACGAAGGAGTTGAAATCCCTCGAGGCTGAGCGCGTTGTCCGGGACTTGTTCGTTTAGCCATGTCTCCGTGAAGCACAACACGCAAGAGGAGGAAAAGTCCCTGTTGTTCCTCATCAGCAGCGCCAGATCGTCCATCTTGTTGCTGAGTGAGCGTAAGTTGGACAGGAAGATCCCAGGTAAGGCCGTACGCGTGCCGCGTCGCCGGAGGCGTACGAGTACTCCTGCTCGCTTTCCTTGTCTTCGGCGTCTCACTCTTTTAGCCAAAACGAGAGCTAGATCTACTGCAGATACTAAAAAAACTGGCAGTAGATCAGCAGGAGTGGTAGTTTTTATGTTTAACAGCTCTTCACGGGTGTAAGAGCACGCTGACACACCATTTACGAACAAAAACAAACAAAACATAGAGCACGTAGTCACCAGGGAGACCATCCGCGGCGCCATCTTGGATCTAAGCGGCGCCATCTTGGATCTATCATTCATTGGAATACGTATTATACAGTTATGATATTTGACAGCTAAGTATTAAAAGATGCCAGCCCGCTAATATTAGCTTAGTAGCATGTTTAGCTGTTTGGATAGATAACAAGTGAGCCGTCAAAAAATTGTGCAACAACACACAATAAAAAAAAGAGGACAAACAAAAGGCTCTCTGAGACACTCTTTTTTTAATTTCAAAGAGTCGATTCGTACCAAAGAGTCGATTCCATTCCAAAATGTCAAAAATCTCCAGCTCATTAGAGCATTGCCAGCATTGAATATTTTAGTATTTTTTTTCAACCGATTTCATGCAAACAAACATCAAAATGTCCAGCTCAGCTGGAAAAAAAGTGCTCCCTAAAAAAATAAAACTTTAACATGCAGTTTTTCCAAAATGTCTCATTTTCCGAGATTTTCTTCTTATTGCAAATTAATGGCGAGATTTTAAAAAGTTCATCTTTTTTACACTTCTCAACCGATTTCGACCGTCCCCAAGACAAAAGGCTCTAATTTTTGGGAAATTGATTGCTTTGCAGCTGTTGTGGTCTGCTCCGTACGGCGAGGGTGTTTTCTTTGAAGGTACCTGCCAGCGCTTCTACCAGAGATGTCTGTCTTTGAAGAGAATGTGTGTGCGTGTGTGTCGACTTTAGTTGAGGGTGCATGCAGCAGAGGGAAGCTGCATTTAAGTTATTATGCTGGGTGTTAGCATGCAGCGGCATTGCAGTTCAGCCCCAGCATTGCCAGCAACCACACGCAATTTCCCCCGAAATTGCACAGGTCTAGTTATTGTGTGAATGCTGAAGGCATTCACACATATAGTATTCTGCACCATTTTTCATCTATTTATTATAGTTTTTATTTCACCATTTTTTGTCCGCTAACTAGTCCCACAGTTTAACGGATTTGAAGCAAACTCCATCAAAATGTCCGACTCAGTTGGGAGAGAGGTGCTACCTAAAAAATGTTTATGTAAAATGCACAGTTTTTGCAAAAATTCTCATTTTCCGGGATTCTTTTCCCATTGGAAATGAATGGGAAGATTTTCAAAGGTTCGTATTAATTACATTTCTCAACCGATTCGGACCGTGCCCAAGACAAAATGTTCAAATTGTTGGGAAATTGATTGCTTTGCAGCCGCTTGGTTTTACTCCATACGGTGAGGGCGTTTTCTTTGAAGATTCGTCTTAGGTGTCTTCCCAGAGAAGTCTTGTCTTTGATAAGTGTAAACTGTAGTTGAGGGTGCATACAGCAGAGAGCAGCACTACTTGTTTAGAACCAAAGTGTAAGTGAAGAAGTGTCAATACAGGAAGTGTTTCCAAGGTTTCCACACAGACTTTGAATTAAACACACCACTGTAGCATATGCATAGCAGCATTTTTAGCTGTATTCATTAGAATACATAATTATACAGTTATGATATGTGACAGCTGAGTGATAAAAAAGGCCAGGATGCTAATATTAGCATAATAGCATTTTTAGTTGTTTTCACAGAAAAAAAACATATATAGTGTGGACTGTAATTAAGAGTGCATGCAGCAGAGGGCAGCACTGCTTGTTTAGAACTTATGTGTAAGTGAAGAAGAGTTAACAGGAAGTGTTTCCAAGGTTTCCACACAGAATTTGAATTAATCACACCACTATAGCATTAGCGTAGTAGCATGTTTTAGCTCTTTTCATTGGAACACACGATTCTACTATTATGCTAGGTGATAGCTTAATGACAAAAGATGCCAGCATGCTAAAATTAATGTAGGAGCTTTTTTAAATAGACAAAAACAAATATAAACGGTCTGCAGCAGATGTGTGTGCGTGTGTGTAGTGATGAGGTGATAGTGAACGTCAAGAGTATCTTGGCCACACAAAGTGCTCATATTGTTGGCCAATTTGCTTATATTAGCATTGTAGCAGTTTTAGCTGTATTCATTGGAATACACAATTATACAGTTATGATAGGTGACAGCTAAGTATAAAAAGATGCCAGCATGCTAATATTAGCTTAGTAGCATGTTTAGCTGTTTTGATAGATAACAAGTGAGCCGTCAAAAAAATGGTGCAACAACCCGCATTAAAAAAGTAGAGGACAAACTAATCGGCTCTCTGCAGCAAGACCCGGCTCTTTCTGTTCATTTCAAAAAGGACCCAGCTCTTTCTGTTCATTTATAGAGTCGATTTGTTTCAAAGAGTCGATTTGTTTCAAAGAGTCGATTTGTTTCAAAGAGTTGATTCGGTTCCAAAATGTCAAACTCTCCAAGTCACTATAGCATTGCAAGCATTAAATAGTTCAGTATATTTTTTCACCCGATTTCATGGAAACATACATCAAAATTTTCGGCTCAGCTGGGAAAGAGGTGCTACCTAAAAATATTTCTGTAAAATGCACCGTTTTTGCAAAATTCCCTGTTTTCCGGGAATTTATCCCCATTGGAAATGAATGGGGTAATTTTCAAAGGCCCATATTTTTTACATTTCTCAACCGATTTTGGACCTTGCCCAAGACAAAATGCTCAAATTGTTGGGAAATTGATTGGTTAGCAGCCACTTGGTTCTACGCCATACAGTGAGGGCGTTTTCTTTAAAGATTCGTCCCAGGTGTCTTCCCAAAGAAGTCTTGCCTTTAATGAGAAGTGTGTGAGTTTTCGGTGACTATATTTGAGGGTGCATACAGCAGAGGGCAGCACTGCTTGTTTAGAATCAATAAGTGAGTGAAGAAGAGTAAATACAGGAAGTGTTTCCAAGGTTTCCACACAGACTTAGAATTATTCACACCATTGTAACATTACCGTAGTAGCACTTTTTTGCTGTTTCCATTGGATCCCACATTTCTACTATTATGCTAAGTGATGACAAAAAATGACAAAAAATCCCAGCATGCTAATTTTAATGTAAGGGGATTTTTTCATAGACAAAAACATATAAACGGTCTGCAGCAGATGTGTGTGCGTGTGTTTATTGATGAGTTAATCGCGAACTTCAAGAGGATCGTGGCCAACACAAAGTGCTCCAATTGTTGGCCAATTTGCTAATATTAGCATAGTTTCATTTTTAGCTGTATTAATTCGAATACATGATTATACAGTTATAATATGTAATAGCTAAGTATTAAAAATGCCAGCATGCTAATATTAGCTTAGTAGCATTGTTGCTCCCATGGATTTACTCAGGCTCAACGTCGCTCTTTGGTTTTTAACAGACATTTATTAGGACAATTGGACTTCTTCTAATGCCCGCAAATGCCCCAAACATGCCGTCAGAACTGAGAAATAAAAGATATACAACTCAAATTCTGCACAAAAGTAAATACATTTCACACAATAAAGAAGCAAAACATACCTCATTGGCCTCTTAATCCAACGGGAATAAATATTAACTTCTTTTTGGTTCCAACCCGGGTTTCAGAGGTATTCACCTCGTGCCCCTCATACAGCTCTGGTGCCACGCACTTTGCATTCCCCCAAGCAACGTAAACGGAACAAAAAATAGGTTCCCCCTTCTTACGTGTATATGTTATGTGTGTTCTTAACAAACTAAAATCTTTCAATGAATTTACTTATATTTTGTACTGATAATATTTATGAAATATGTATTCATTGTCTTTTTAGTCAGCTCTTTTCCCAACAGAAGCTCCTTGATTTCCTTTGAGAAGACTGATCTTTGTACAATTGCTATGATTGTAAACTCAGCTTCTTGTCTTTCTTCAAGACTTGTGGCTTGATTGGTTCCTTTTTGTAGGTTCTTAAACCCCTTCACAAATCTGATGAGCCTTGCAATAGCTTTGACAAGTCTTGACCAGCTGGAGAATTTCAGAAAACGTTCTGCAAGAGAATCCGCTCTTGTCATTGTGTGGTGTACTACAGCTTTGCGTACTTCTGGGTCCTCTGCATCAAGTTCTCCCACCCAAATCTCTCCACTGGGAAGCTTTTCTTGCCAGAGAAAACTTGGTCCACTAAACCAGTTGGAAGCAATGAGATCTTTAGCTTTTAGTCCACGAGATGCATGGTCAGCAGGATTGTCCTCTGATGTAACGTACTTCCACTGTGTGGGTTTGGTACTCTCTTTGATACGTTGGATGCGATTCGCCACAAAAACATGAAAGCGTCTGGCTTCATTGTTGATATATCCCAAAACAACTTGTGAATCCGTCCAAAAGAATTCTTCAACATTTTCCACCTCTAATTCTGATTTGAGCATGTCACTTGTACGTACAGCGACGACTGCTGCAGACAGCTCCAGTCTTGGCACTGTAGTTACCTTGGTTGGTGTAACTCTGGATTTGGCAAACACAAGTGAGCAATGGACTTGTCCTGATTCACTGATGGCTCTTAGATATGTACATGCTCCATATCCTGTAACACTTGCGTCTGAGAAATAGTGAAGCTCATATTTCTGCACTGCTTTAAAATCCTTTGGTAAGTAACAACGGTCAATTTTGACATCTGCGAGATTCTTGAGATCCGACAGCAAGGACTCCCACCGTGGTTTTAGTTCACTTGAAAGTGGTTCATCCCAGTCGGCCTTGTCACGACACATTTGCTGTAATATTTGCTTGCCATGTAGGACGAAAGGCGCCACAAACCCGAGTGGGTTGTAAATGGAAGCCACTGTTGACAACACTCCTCTTCTGGAGAGAGAACGCTCATTCACAACTACTCGGAACTGAAAATGGTCTGAGGCGATGCACCACTTGACGCCTAAAGCTCTTTCAATCTGCTGCTCGCCGAACGCGAGATCTTGGTTACCTACTGTTTCTGTACAATCTTCCTTGGGAAGTAAGTCAAGTACTTGTTGGCTGTTTGAAATGAACTTATGGAGTCGCAATTTCCCCATGTTACAGAGTTGTTTTGCTTCGTTTACTAGACAAATTTCCTCTTCTTCTGAGTGGAAACTGATCAGGCCATCATCAACGTAAAAGTTCCTTTCAATGAACCTTATTGTTGCTTCACTGAATTGACCTTGACCTTGTGCTGCGATATATTTTAGACCGAAATTTGCGCAGGCAGGCGATGAAGCGGCTCCAAACTGGTGGACTCGCATGCGGTAGACAGATGGAATAGAGTGGAGATCTCCATTGTCCCACCACAAGAAGCGAAAGTAATCTTGGTCTTCAACTCTGACTCTGAACTGATGACACAAGCCTCACTGACTTCAACAAGACTCCTTCATACTTTGCCGAACAATCGAACACCACTCTTATTTTTCCGGGTTTTTGGGGATGGTACACCCCATGGTGCGGTATGTACCAAGCAGGATTTTTGTTCAGTTCTTCAGGTGGTACCTTTTCTGCATCTCCCCGCTCTATTGTTTCATTAATGAACTTAGTGTAATCTTCTTTATATTTCTTATCTCGTTCAAAACTTTTCTTCAGGCACTTAAGTTGGTGTTCTGCACAGCTCTTGTTGTTCGGTAAGTTTGGCCTATCTTCCTTGAAAGGCAAAGGTAGCTTGCAATGTCCATCTTGCATTTTCACTCCTTCCTCCATTATTGAAATGAAGCGCAAATCCTCTTTGGTGAAATGAGAATCTTCCACTTTTCTTTTATTGAAATCAGACTCGAGCACTTTGATCACATCTGATGGTGTCACTAGTTCTTTGACTTGTGTGCGATAAATGTAATGCACTTCTTTAGACAACTGATCAGATGGTGGGCTGGGTGTCACTTCTCTGATAATGATCCTGTGGCTGCATCCAATAGCATCTCCATAGTCGACACAAGAATCAACACCTCATACTATTGTCCAGCCAAGGTCTGTTTTTTGGGCGAAAGGTTCATTGTCCTTCCCTGACACAACTTCTCTGGGTACCAGTACTTGTGAACAGTTGTAACCTATGAGCAAACCAACATCGCAGTCAATCAGAGGGGCGATTTCTTCAGCTAGGTGCTTTAGGTGAGGCCATGCTCTTGCTGTCTTAGGTGTGGGAATATGACTTAGATTGGCAGGGATGAACTCTCTTGTCTACGTGACTGGAAGAGGAATTTTCTTTGACGAGTAAAAGCCTCTAACTTGTAGCCCCGATAACCTTTGACTTTGGATGACAGTATCTTTAGATGACAATGTGGAGAGCTTCAACTGTACATTTCTCTTTTCTGTGTCCAGAACATCTGCCTTTTCTTGTGTCACTTTGACTGTCCAGAAGTGCGTAAATCAGTGTTTCCTGCTCTGGATTTCTTGCTGTGGATAACCAAACTGGAACAATTGTGGATGTGAGATCACTGCTATGCCTTTGGACTACACGGTTTGAGATTGCCTCGCTCTGTGTTTCTTTAGCTTGCTCTTTTGTTCGTTTGGTTTCCTTTGATTCATTTATCTCTTTAGTATCCTTGTATTCTTTGTCACTACCCTTGTTCCTTCTGAAATCTTTGTCTCGTTCTTCATGTAAACAAGTTGGGTGTTTTCCTTTGCATGTGTTACAGATACTTCTCCTTTCACATTTCTTAGAGCAGTGTCCAAAGCTAAGACATCCGAAACACAGTCTCCTTGCTTGTACAAACTTCACTCTTTCAGTTATCGCCTTTTCCATGAACTTTCTGCATGTCTGAATGCTGTGGTTAGACTTCTCACAGAAAACACATGTCTTTATGTCTGGTTTCTCTTCTGCGTTGCTGGCCAACGTCTTTGCTCCAACATTTCGTGTCTTTGGAGGTTTCACTTTCTCTGAATCGTTTGCTTTGAGTGCATGTAACGATGTCACTGGATTGCACGCTATCTTAGCTTCTCTTGAGACAAAGTCAACAAAGTTGCTGAATGTTGGGAATGAACCACATTGCTCTTCTATCGCAATGACCTTCCTATTCCATCTTGCTGTAAGCCAATCAGGAAGTTTGCAGAGGATTCTCTGGTTTTCACTGCCATCATTTAAGACTTCGAGACTCTTTATCTGGAACATTGCTGCTTCACAACCTCTGAGAAAGTCTGAGAAATCTCTTAACTCAGCACTGTCTTTCGTTCCAATCTTCGGCCACAATGAAAGCTTATCTCTGGAGGCTTTAGCGATTACAAATGAACTTCCATATCTTTCTTCCAGAATGTCTGCGTGGTATAGTGTATCTGATCCCAACAGAAAGTAAGCTTCGATAGCTTTTCTTGCAGGACCACCTACATACTTGCGAAGGTAGTAGATCTTTTCACTGACTGGAATGTTCTTCCTTTCCAT
Source organism: Oostethus manadensis (assembly GCA_024372805.1). Classification (NCBI taxonomy): domain Eukaryota; kingdom Metazoa; phylum Chordata; class Actinopteri; order Syngnathiformes; family Syngnathidae; genus Oostethus; species Oostethus manadensis. The sequence continues at coordinate 1,957,715 of QODF01000079.1, read as the reverse complement.
CAGCATTTGAAACGACATTTTCCAATCCTTGTACCTAATGGGATCGCCATTGAAAACTGAAGGCTCAGGAACTGGTAAACGGCTTATGTTTATGGACTCTGCTAAAGCTTTAGCTAGTGCCGTTATACCATCTTCTCGTGTGACACTTGCAGACTGCCCTCCTGTGGTGTCCTGTGGCATAGAGAATGGTTTTGCACTTGGGTTAAGGTTGGAAGGTGCAATCTTGAGCTCAAGCTGACTTGCTGGCTTTATTGTGGTCTTCAGACAATCATGCAGAAGATCTGATATTTCGTCATCTGAGTTTCCTTCTTGTTCATACACTTTCAGACGTGCCTTTGCAGCGTTCATGTGCTTAACAGTCTCCAAACGGTCGAGCTCCCTTTTCTTTTGCTCCAAAACTCTTTGTTTTTCAGCATTCTCTGCTTCTTGCTTTGCAAGCCTTTGTTTGTTCTCTAACTCAAGACTTTCAAGTTCCTTTCTTTCACATTCAATTTTGTCTATCATTTTAAGAGTAGCTTCCGTCGCAGTCACTTCTGCTGCTGCTTCTTGTCTCTTGACAGACAGTTTGCTTGAATGGCTCGAGTGCTTACTACTTGAGTGTTTGGATTTTTGGGAAGATGCTGAAATGAACACTGAGGCGGCTTCACTCCAGTGGACTGATTTCCTTTCTATATCTTTCTCATCTTCTTCTGCTACAAGATTTTCTTGTGCCTGTTGAATAATCTTCTGGGTAACAACTTTACATGTGTCCACTCTTCAACGAGAATCTTGATCAGGAGTTTCACAACTTCTAATGTCTTCATAGGCCTTTTTCACTTCTCGAGCAATAAGTTGGATTTGGACAAGATGATTGTGCAAACTTGCGCTGACAGGTGTATCAAGTGCTCTTTTGGCTTGTTTAGCTGCAGCTTTCCATTTTTCATAGCTAACGTTAAAGCGAGCTTGACGCTTAGTCACCTTTGCTTCATGCAGCACTTGGCCTTTCTCAGTGAGTCTCCTCGATCTTAAACTTCTCCTCAAGCCTTCTTCTTCTGCCTCTTGACTTACCTCCTTTTGGCTTATGTCTGAAGCTTTTTCTTCTAGACCCCATTCTTGCTGTGGGTTCACGGTTTCAGTGTAGCAATCTTCTTGGTCGTACATTTCAATATTTGTCTCGTGTATGTACTTTAGCTTAATTAACCTTAACTTAAATGTCTTTACGCTAGTGGCATGTGACTTTGATTCAACTGTATGAATACCACCCTTCTGAATGTACTTATAAACTTAAATTAGTTCGCTCTTTAAAATGAACTTAAACATGTTAAAAACACTTATAAACCAAACTAATCAATCTCCTTTAAGTTGTCACAAAACAGAAAATAACTTTAAATGACAAATTAAATAATTTGTTCTTTAAGTACCTTAATGTACCCTTTAGATTACCAAGACACTTCTCTTAAATTAGCTTAACATAAAATATGTATTAATTATAGGAGTTGCCTCTGATAGCAGTTACAAGCATGTTTAACTGTATTAATTGGAATACATGATTATACAGTTATGCTATGTAACAGCTAAGTATTTAAAGATGCCAGCATTGCCAATTTACAAATATCAAAATGTACATAAATGTAGATTTAACGGGGCTCAATAAATAAGCAAAGGAAGAACATTTCGAGCATATTTTGTTATATGATATTCACATATTTTGCCTGCTTTTTATATTTAAACACCAAATATATATACTGTAGGTTGATTATTATTTTAGGCAGGGCTTCAAAGACTACTTGTAGCTACCTATATCAGTTTACGCAAGGTGTCAGAATCGGCGTAGCCGAGGTTTCAGATCCCACTTGCAGAGACGAGACGAGTAGCAGGTAAGCCAAAAATATTTAAAACCAAGGCACCCTCAAACAAAGCACTGTGTCATTGATGAGCATCCACTCTGAGCTCATCTTACACTTGATAACTGGAGATAAGTCCTTTAGGTTAAAGGACTGCATCTTTAGCAGTGCTATTTGCCGTTCCAACAGTCTCTTTTTGCTAAATCCATCAACATTTGTTCAGCGTGTGACCTTCTTCTGCTTTGAACGGTAAGTATTTTAAACACACATGTTGATTACACTTCCATGCTTGCTTCGATTATGTTTTTGAAGAGTGTAACTAATAAACTGCAGCATATCATTCCAAATTAAATTTTTTTAAATTACAATCCTATTTGTTATGTGGTGGTTAGAAAACAAATGCAGCTTGTTATATGAACGCAAAGTGTCTGAAAAGTGACGAGCATGCGTGGAAGCACAATATCGCTGCGTTTCTGCATGTACAGGAATAAAGATTTCTGCAGTGTGTGTTTCTGTGATGTGCGATACCATTGATTTTCTTTCTAATTCAATAGCAAGTAAAAATCAGTCTGCTATTGGCGATACCAATTCAATACTATGTGAAAATTCACCCAATGTGTCGGGTACATTTCTAAATGTAGTGTACAGTATTTCTAATCATAGCATAAAGAATAGAAGCCGTCATAGTAATGTGTGATATTACAGTATATATCTTATCATTCTAACATTATAGGAAAAATACATAATGCCACACAAAGTAATTGCAACAAATATGAATCTATATCATAAGTTGTACAGAATAAGTACATGTCAATACTTTTTTCTTTTTCTACAGAACACCACCAGGCGAACTCCTCTTCTATCACTCTATCCCTGCTCTGCCTTTTATCTCTTTTCTTATTTCTATCTCTCCATATACACCAGGAGATGCCGCGAAAGGGCATCCGGTCTCGTGTTGCAAAGTTGCATTGGCAACAGCACAATGCGTGCCTCGGTGTACATAAGCGACCCCAAAAGTGTCAGAGTACACTAAAAACGGATTTACAAAAGTGTCAGAGTACACTGATGTCTGATATACAAGAGAGTACACAGAGATGTGAATTACAACAGTGTCAGAGTATACTCAAATCTCACATTTGCCAGTGTGCAAATTTGAACATTTCAAGAGTTGCAGTGACTGCTGAATATGACAACCGTGTGGCAGCGGTGTCTCCTATGCATCAAGATCAGGTAACATATGTTTATGCATCACACAGTCAAGACCATCCTAAATATGGTAGCTACAGAAACAGTCAATGCGCGGCAAACTCGGCTACATTTCTTAGTTTTATGCAGGAACTGAAACAGCTGACTAGCTCCCATCTGGACCTTGTGTTAGATAAAGGCAATCAACTATATGCAGGTACTGTGGCTATGCTGAAAGCAGAAGGATGTTATAGAGAACAACTTTTGGCCACTGATGACCTTCCTTATCAAGTTTGTGGTTACATGCATCAACATACTTTAATGAAGTGTCAGTCAATGTATGGCTTGTTTACTTGTTTCAGTGGTGATGAAGAATTTCTCAACTTTCATGACCAACTTGAATGCCTAACTTCAGATGTGACTTACGCTCTTGTAATGATGGTGTCACTATGCATTGCTGTGTTCCGTGACCACCATGGAAGGTATGGATTTTTTGACCCCCACTCCAGAGGGTGCGATGGTCTACCAGTTTCACATGGTAATGGTAGAGCTGTAATGTTGCTTTTTACTAGCTTGAATGACATGAAAGACAAGTTAATACAGATATTCACAATGGAGGGCGCTAAGCATGAAAATAAATACAAACTAATGCCAGTACATTTCGAAACAATTGTTGACCAAGGGGCAGAGACAGGTGTACAGCAAACCCCCTGCACATCTACAAGACACACAGATGCTGAGGTGCCATCAAGTCCTGTCAAAGAGACAACACCCACATGCTTTGACCAAGAAGTGGTGCCAGATGCGCAGGGTCCCCCCACCACGTCTGTGCTGTACATGGAAGATGAGATGCCAGCAACTCCTGTTCTGGAGGTAACACCCATTACTTCCGACCAATATAATGGAGTGTACGAACACACAGACATAATGTGTCCTAAACAATGTGGTCCGTTTCAACAACTTACTTTGTTTAAATGTCCTAAATCAAGACGGAAAAAAATTAAAAGACGATTTAAAGCATTGGAAAATAATGAGGCCAGAGTAAAGCACATACAAAATAAAAATGCCAAACAAAGGAAACGATACAGTGACCAAGAAGATTTCAGATGAATGAAAAAATCTTATATTACAAATCAATATCGAAGTAACTCCATTTTTAAACGTAAGCAAATGTGACGTATGAGGCAACGTTACCAAAATGATGAGACTGCTAAAACGAGACAAAAATTATACATAAACAACCGTTACAGTATTTCTCATTTTCGGAAGAAGCAGAAACAATACATCAGACAGCGATATTCACATGATGATGCTTTTAAACGGTGACAACAGTTGTACATCAGACAGCGATACGCTAAGGACAATTCCTTTATTTTATTTTATTATTTTTTTTTGTGTGTGTCTTGTCCAGCATCATAACAGCTGAATGGGAGTCAAGCTGCCTTCAAATGCTGAGCAAAATTTCTTTGCCAAGGGAGATTTCATAATCCAAATGAGTCTCCCTTGACATTTGACTGCGTTTATTATGAATTTTGTTGCGCCACATTTC
>QODF01000079.1:1916647-1936631 GCA_024372805.1 Oostethus manadensis | reverse complement strand
CGGGTTCCAGAGGACCCAATAGCTGTCCACGATGCCTTTATGAAACTTAATAACCTGTTTTGTTAATATTTAGCCACTGATATATTCCTGTACCCTTTGCACATAAACATATACACAATAATTGCAAAAATGAATATATGAATGGGTGGGGAGTGTGAATGTTTTGAATTAACAAGCCCCACATTGTCCTTCAACTCTATTATGGGTCCCACACTCTCCCCTCCAATGCAAATGTCGTCTCGACATTTCGACTGTCCCAGATAACTCTAGTCTTCAACTGCTGAAGCTTGGCGGCGAGCGTTGTTGGAGTCAGTGTTCGATACGGTCTGTGGATCAACAGTCTTAAGCATGACATCTATCCCCAGTTCTATGCATGCCGGCCGCAGACGTCACTGGCCAGGTGATATCTCTGATGTACTCCGTTACATATACTGGCAATGTATCTCAGACTGAAAAGCTTTGGCAATGTCGAGCCTCCATAGCTTCCGTAACAGGTCCATATAAGTACTATATGCCTTACATACATCTATTTCTTTATACGTGCTACTGTTCTGGCAATCTGGAACAGCGTAATTAACTAATGTATTACACAAAAGGTTCACGTCTACAAGATCTCAATAACAAATCTGAAAATACGATATTACTAGAACATTTCTTTGTAACTGTTAGCGCTAGTTGTATCTCTGAATAACTGAAGGCTGACCTAGCGTCTCATATGTAAGTGTCTTGGGTGGTCGTCTTTATCGAAAAGGATACTTTCTCAAAGCTGATGACTGTGGATCAGCATCCCTCTTGTCTGCCTCATTGGATGCCGCTTCTCTTTCGGAGTCTACCTTGGTTGCCAACGATGACAGCTCTCCCTCTGACTCCGCCATTGCGCCATTATCACCACCGTCGGACCGTTCATCTCTGCCAACATCGTGCTCCAGGCCTCCCCTTTCTTTGGGCTGAAATTCTTCTGCTTCTGTTCTCAGCTGGTGCCTAGGCTGGTCCACGAGTTTCACTGGATGTGTGGTGATCCCTCTACAACAACCTACATCATCTGAACTGCTGTCCGGATCTACTTCTTCCTGTCTTGTACGCTTTTTCGTCCATCCATTTGGCTTCTTCTGTTCCTTATTTTCCCTAAGCTCATCTTCTACGGGCAGAAAATTACAGGGAAGTAAAAGGTTTCTGTGCAACACTCGGGTCCTTCCAAAACCACTTTCCGGTCGAATCACATAAACTGGACTGTCTTTCTGTTTCCGTTCCACAACAATGTGGACTTTATCCTCCCAATAAGATCTGAGCTTTCCAGGTCCGCCTCTATCTTTGCAGTTCTTCACCAATACTCGGCATCCTGGTTGTAGATCAGCTCCATGAATCTTTCTATCATATAACTTATTTGACCTGTCTTGCCCTTTTTGAGCAGTCTGCGATGCCAACTTATATGCTTCTTGCATCCGCTTCCTCCACTTACTGGCATACTCACTGTGAGAGTTGCTTTGGTCCATTGGTGGCAGGCCAAACATGATGTCCACGGGAAGGCGAGGGTTCCGACCGTAGAGGAGATAGTATGGGGCATATGCCGTGGCCTCGCTTCGTGTACAATTGTATGCATGGACCACCTTGGCTAAGGAGCTTTTCCAGTCTGCCTTGGCTTCCTCCGGTAGGTTTCTCAGCATGGACAGAAGTGTTTCATTAAATCTCTCTGCCTGACCGTTGCCAGCTGGGTGGTAAGGTGTTGTGTGGAAGCCTTTAACGCCACTGTACTCTTCTAGTTTAGAAAATAGTCCCCAAAGATCTTTTCAGCAGCAGTTCTAGCAGATTTGTTGGCGCATGCGTAGGCTTGAGCAAAGCGTGTGAAATGGTCAATCACCACTAAGATATACTCATATCCGCCTTTGCAGTTTTCAAGGTGAAGAAAGTCTATTGAGACCAACTCAAATGGGTAGGTCGTTACGATATTAACCAGTGGTGCCCTTGCGGGTTTGCAGGGACGCTTCCGCTTCAGGCAGCTGCATACTTGCGTCACATAATGAGTCACATCTCTTTGCATGTGTGGCCAATAGAATCGGTCGCGAATAAGACTTAGTGTCCGCTCCAATCCAAGATGTCCCATTTTCTCGTGTAGTTCCTGATAAATGAGTCGGTGGAATGATGCTGGAAGTATTAACTGGGATCAAGTGGCAGACTTTCTATACATGATGGCATCCTGGCCAATACTTAACTTGTTTCGTTCCCTTAAGAGGACACTTGCCTTGTCATGCTTGTCTCTCCTCTTCAGGTGAGGCCATTGTCCGGTTACAACACACTCCTTTACCTTTCCGATGACTGGATCCTCCTCCTGTGCTTTCTTTAATATTTCTGGTGAAATTTCCGCCACTGAGGGTGCGAACCGCTCTTTTTCCATTTGTTGACATGCAGCCGCGATGACAACTGGACACATCCATGGCTCCTGTGGATCAGACTCAAGTTGGAATGTTTGTGTGACAGCTGTGATTACCTCTGGTTGCATCTCCTGTGAGCATGCCTGGATGTATTGCTCCATGTCCAGTGGCATGCGTGACAAGCCATCCGCATCACGGTTCACTTTCCCTGGTCGGTATTTAATTGAAAACTTAAAGTCTGCTAGCTCTGCAATCCACCTATGAGTTGTAGCATTGAGCTTGGCTGTGGTCAGGACGTAGGTCAGTGGATTGTTATCGGTGTATACTGTGAACGATGGTGCATAATACAGATACTCCCTGAACCTTTCACAAATCGCCCACTTCATTGCTAAGAATTCTAGCTTCCCTGAATGCAGGTGGTAATTTGCTTCTGGAGCGGTTAGCGTTCTCGACCCATAGCCGATGACAACTAGCTTGCCCTGCTGTCTCTGGTACAGTACTGCACCAAGCCCTTTCTGAGATGCATCACAGTGTAGCACGAATGGCTGTTCAAAATCGGGGTATCCTAGCAGCGGTGGGTTAATGAGGTACTCTATGATTTGACAAACTACTTCTTGGTGTCGTTCGGTCCAGTCAATTGGCTGACTTGAGGAAAGCTGCTCTGACTTGCTTTTTGATCTCTGCTTACTCCCATCTGGCCTTTTGACTCTACCCTCTTTGTTCTTTTCCGTGGATAACAGTTGATAAAGAGGTTTCGCAATGCGAGAAAAGTTTGGGATATACGGTCTATAATAGGACAGGAACCCCAGCATCTTCCTCACTTCTCCCACAGTCTCAGGGTTGCGGTTTTTCAAGGCTTGCACTGGCGCCACTTCCGCAGGATCCATGCAATATCCCTCCTTAGTGACAATCTTGCCAAGGAATTTCACCCTACCTTTAAATACTTCACACTTTTTGGGCGTCAGTTTTACACCATGTTTTTGATAGCGGCGCAGCACCTCTCTCATATCATGGAGGTGATCTTCAAATGACTTGCTATGAACAAGGTTATCATCCAAGTAGGATTGGGATGACTCGTCTCGTAACCCTCCTAGGCACTCCTCCATACTACGCTGGAACTCGGCGGGAGCAGAAGACAAACCAAAAGGGATCCTGATCCACTCATATAATCCCCACGGTGTTATAAAGGCGGTAAGTGGTCTACTACTTTCTTCCAGGAAGCCCTGATGGTATGCCTGGTCCAGCACAGAGAACCATGCACTCCCACTCAGACTATTCAGCATGTCTTGTACTTGAGGGATGGGGTGGCGATCCAGTATTGACTTGCTGTTCAACTCCCGGTAGTCCACACACAAACGCAGACTTCCATCCTTTTTCCGGACACAGACAATTGGTGAAAAGTATGGCGATCGGGACTTCTGAATCCATCGCCGATTCAGCAAATCCTCCAAGTATTCTTTTACTTCCTTGTGGAGTGGTTTGGGAACTGAGATGTAAGTGAGTCTTACTGGTGTATTGTCACTCAATCTAATTTTTAACTGCAGTGATGGGATACATCCTACATTGTTGTCATTTTTTGAAAATGCTGCACACTCTTCTCGAAGCATTTGTTTCACTTTTTCCTGCCGCTCAGTGGACAGATGGTCAACTGGTACTGGGGGGTCCCAGAGGTCTTCCCTGTTTTGGTCGAATTGTTGATGGTTGTTTTCAGCACCTCCCTGATCACTCTGTATGTTTCTGATGCTACTCCGATTTCCACTTGGCGTCTTGTTTTCACTAACTGGTCTGACATCAACTGGGTAAATGGACTTGACTTGCTGGAGATATCCTAACACTGTGCGAGGGGTGAGAGTGATGTCACTGCTACTCTCATTTGTGACTGGGATGGACACTCTAGACCAGTGTCCCTTCTGTGGATGGATAATGCTCTCAAACCCTGATCCCCTCAGGCAACTCTAAGGTTTGTTCTGGTTCAAAGACAACTTCCTGCACAGTAAGGCGAACACCTGTTCTCACACTGCACCTGATATCTTTGGTCTGACCAGCTGGAACGACCGTCTTCATTCTGCCTACTTTTACTAAGCCATCGTTGCTATTTCCATCACTGCTACGCACAATGTCGATCAATACAGTCGCCTTTTTGCAGTCAATTGCAAATGCATCTCCAACAATGATCGGTGTCACCTCAGAATGTTGTTCCATCCCACGCTGTACTAACTGCTCAATCACGTTATAACCAATAATTGGTAGTTCTGCTACCCCTGGCTCATTGGATACCAACACAGGCACCAGCATTTCTAAGTTTGAACTATCGTCAGATCCCATCTTTAACTGTAACTCTACCCACCCGATAAAAGGTATTGGTGTCTGAATGCTGCTCTGCCTACCAGATTCCATCCACACCTAGGATTTCTTCTATGCCTCTTATCCTGGTTCTTGGAAGACACACTTTTCGCCAGTTTTCATTAATAATAGTGACCTGTGAACCTGTATCCTACAAAGCTTTTACTGGTACTCCTTCAAAACAGCAGTCCACAATGCACTTTCTACCAACTAAAGCTTTTAATTTAGCTTGGTGACGTAACGAGAGATGACTAGCATAAGTAGCACCTGTGGTCTGTTTAGCGTTCGGAGTTGCAGCTAACTCAGCTTCTAGCTGTCTGATTCTCTCACACAGAAGCTCATGAGTCTTTGCATCTGGCTCACTCTGGATTGGAGCTACTAGTTTTGGGGGAGTGACTGACCGAATGGTTACATTCATGTCATCAAATTTTCCTCCATATCGCTTCGGCCTCCTACAGCCTCTGGAAACATGTCCTGACAGTCCACACTTAAAACAGTGTTCACACTGGTCACCGTTGTCTTGTTCCTGACACACCTTACATCCTCTCTTAGCTCTTACAGTGTTTTTCTCCCACCTAGCAGTCCCTTGAGAATGTGTTACATTTCTTTTGATTTCAGCCATTTCCTCTCTTAATAACCTGACCGTCTCATGAAGCTCCAACTCTTTAGCAGTATCCCTAGCTTCTGCTTTACGACTCTTAGACCTTACAGCTTCATCCGAGTGCTCTTGAACTTTAGCTTCTGTTGCAATCTGGCCTGGTCGACTGACTGGCACCTCTGCATGTACCTCATTTATGTTTGGGACTTTGCTACATTCATGTTTCCTTTGTTTTGACTGCCTCTCTAGTTCAACACTAGCAGCTTCGTTCATATTGTCAATTAACGTCTCATCTGTACTCTCAGATCATCCAGGTATGGTTTAAGTTGAAACTTAATGTTGTCACTTAACAGCCCAGTACTCACTGATCTCAAGAACTTCTTTTGCAGAAGGTCAGTACTGTATTGTTCATCTGAACCGCCATCTCTTGAGGCAAGTAAAAGTCTTTCCTTTAATTCAATGGCTCTAAAGAGGAAGTTTTGAGGAGACTCACGGTTGTCCTGTGTGATGCTCACCAGTTTGTGGTACAAATCTGTGGAACTATCTTCCTTGAAATGGCTGCCAATCCAAAAGTGACTTCAATGTAACCTTTATAAGGCATGTCTTGTCCATTGGCGGCTGTGATTCTTAAATCATCTGATGCATCAAGCAAATCAGAGACATCCCTTAGCTTCTCATTTGGCAAATGCTCCTTTTTCCACTTCTCATCGACAATGCACACTTGGGAGCCACTATCCCATAATGCTTCTGTTTTGCAGCCTTGTATGTAGCACTGGACCATGCATCGGTTCCCTACTAAAGCAACAAGACGGGACTGTCTGTCCTCCTTCCTGGTGTGGTTAGGCTTTAAGCGTGGGCAAGAGTGTCTTACTGGACGGTGCAAATGCTGCTTACATCGTTTTTTGTGTTTCGGCCAGTGTGCAGCTTGACAACCTTAGAGCAGTAAATGTTTAGTTTACATGACGCACACTGTCGCAGTCGTTGGCTCATACTAGAGACACCACAATTGCAGCAATGCTGGTGGGACACTTCTTCTTCACTGGTTACTCTCGGTCCCGCGAGGGTAACCCTTTTCCATTTAAAGAACCGTCTCCATTTGGCCTCGTAACTCTCACCTTGCAACCCGCGAGGTAGTGTTCATCACTACCGCACCTATAACAATGGGTGCAGTACTCAATTCCATTTTGGTGACAGCCAAGGCATTTTCTTAAACGTGCACGACTTGTGGCAGAAGGATTGCGTTGTTGGACAAATCTGTGTTGGTATTGGAACATGTCATCTCTTTGTCTTTGCCCCGGGGGAGGCCAAATGCTTGGTGTGGAGTACTGAAACTGAGGTGGGGTGACGCCGTCTTGAGACCCAGGAGAGGACATATACTGAACGTGTGCTAAACTAGGTTGTTGAATAGACTCTCTGATGTGTGCAACTTCAGTGCCAAGATTTTTCAATGCTGCCATATCAGAGCGTATTTCTTTAAGTTCACTCAGTATATCAGGCTGTGTGACGGTAACACGATCTAGAGTTTGATTTCTTTCTTTTCTGCACGTAGGCATTTCATTTGGCTGAACTGTGTGTACTGTAGCTAGTCGTTGTTGGGTAAGTAATTTCTTTTTGTTTTGTCTCTCTGCTTCGTTTGCACAGGCAATGTTCACTTTTTCCAGAAGTAGCTCATCACTTGTCGTTGTTTGTTGCAGGTACGGTTGCAAATCACTTCTAATGCTGTCATTTTGCAAGCCTGTCAGGACAGTATGGAGGAACATACTTTGGACAAGTACAGGATCATATTTTAGGCCAGATTCAGCTTCCTGTGAAGCAAACAGAATTTTTTGTCTCAAATCTAGGGCGCGGATCAAGAATGCCTGTGGAGTTTCCTTTGCACTTTGGACTTCTGAAGTGAGCTGTTTATAGAGTTCGGTTGCGCCCCTTTCTTGGTAGTGGGACCTCAAAATCCTTCGTAAGGTGGGAAGTGTAAGGTTGACTTTGCCTTCGAGATAACTACGCAGTTGCAGGCCTGGTAATATTGCCCTAATGACAGCGTCAACTATCTCTATTTCAGGGAAGCCCTTACTGATCCCTTGCTCGATCTGGTGTGCTAGGCTTGAAAATGTCAGTTTGTCTTTTTGACCTGGCTCACCTATCTGACCTGATATTTTGAATTCTCTGATCCACTGTACTGACAGACGGGGTGCACAGTTTGGTTGTGAATAGGGAATATCTAGTTCAACAGTGTTGACATTCTCAGCTGCCATTTTTTTTTATTCATTATTTTGTTTTGTTTTTTTCTGTTGCATTAATGTCAATGCTTGTTGTAATTTTTCAATCTCTTGTTGTAGATGTTCTTCTGTTGTCTTAATTAATTTCTCATGCCTACTTTCCACCTGTCTAGCGTCTAAGTCGGTATGTTCTGGTGCACTGTTCTCAGCAAAATGCTGCAACTCGAACATTTTATCCTTCAGACTGAGTACCTCAGACATTCCCTGATCCTCAAGTTCACTTAACTCCTCTCTCTCTAAATGTCCGGTAATGTGTAAAATGAGAAAAGGTTTGCTTTTACCTGACACCCTCTCAAAATTTGCACCAGCAATGTTTAGGAAATCACATATTTCAACTAAGTCACCTCTGCCCAATGTGTACAGTGCACCACCAACTTCTAATTTCAAGTCCTCCAGCTGTGAAGACTCCATTGTAGTTCCTGACCTGCAGACAATATGATGTGGAATGTTCTCCATGGTAGAATCGACAGCGCAGCTCTCCTGGCACCGTTGGTTGACCTCAGATGGCGTGCAAGTCTTTTTCTGTGTAAACGAACCACCACACAATATTGTCCGAATGGCTGTTGATGTAGTGGGGGGGTTGAATGACCAACGTGGACGTCTATCTGGGACAGCCGGCCCTCGTTTCATTCAATCCCAGCGGTGCCTCAAAAATGTAACAGCCCTGAAAGGGGGGGAAATATAAATGAGGATGGCCGGACACGATGTCTCCCTCTGGCAGCCTCATCCAGAATGTTTTAATTATGTTAGAAAAATATGTGCACTTCAGACAACACAAGGCACTTACATGTTATTGGAACATCTCTTTGTTCTCTAAAGTAATACAGTGACAAGTTTTACAAAAGGAACACATACATGAACTAAAAACAATGTGACACATGTGAATGTGTGCTAAACATTTTACGAGCACCGTTACTGCTTCTATAGATGGCTAGGATAACAGCCGTCTGCTAGCTTACATTGCTATATAGCAACAACAATGTGGTATCAAACTGTGTTTTAACAGTAACTAAGATGCACCAATCATGTTCAAAACATTAACATGTTACAAGACTGGGTAGAATCCGTGTCATTGCCCATGACATACCTGAAAGGGGGGGAAATATAAATGAGGATGCCCGGACACGATGTCTCCCTCTGGCAGCCTCATCCAGAATGGAGCACTGCGGCCTAGAGCTCCCCCTTTCAGCCTTAGCAGACATAAATAATCGATCCCTGAACGATCGCTCTGATCCTTGGTACACTGATACATGGTACATTTTTAACCATTTTAAAAGCATTACACAATTTAAACCCTTCAAGAGTTGACCTACATCCTTTTTTTTTTTACTAGAAGAATTATCCACTTTTTAAACTTCACCTTTTAATACAAACAATCTATTACACGTACAGCGCTCAGCACAACCTAATAAGTAGTGTTTTGTGCTTTTAACGTCTCCCCTTCATTTTGCCTGTAACTGCCCGTCAGAACAGCGTAGGTCCACCAAACAGGTGGAGAAAGTACAACTCGCGAAGCTGCACAAAATGCACTTGGAATTTAGTCTCTAGCATGTTCCCTTGTCGTGCTATGTTTGTTTTGAAAGAAAGCTTCACAGTAGCTTTCGTTTGCAATGTTGCACCAAACTAACGCCAAAGTGCAATGTGCACCCAAAACACTTTCTATAGAGCGTCCAGCGCTCAGCACGGCGTAATAAGTAGTGTTCTGTGCTTTAAACGTCTCCCCTTCATTTTGCCTGTAACTGCCCGTCAGAACAGCGCAGGCTCACCAAACAGGTGGAGAAAGTACAACTCGCGGAGCTGCACAAAATGCACTTGGAATTTAGTCTCTAGCATGTTCCCTTGTCGCGCTGTTTGTTTTTTTAAAAAGCTTCACAGTAGCTTTCGTTTGCAATGTTGCACCAAACTAACGCCAAAGTGTAATGTGCACCCAAAACACTTTCTGTAGAGCGTCCAGCGCTCAGCACAACGTAATAAGTAGTGTTTTGTGCCTTAAACGTCTCCCCTTCATTTTGCCTGTTGCTCGGAATAGGTTAGCCTGGGGTTGGTTTTTAATGGAGGGTGACCCTTCCGGCACGTGTAATCATGGCTGGGATGATCTGTTGGCGGAGTCGGGCGGGTATGTTTGGGAGAAGTATACCCGCTCAAAGCTTCGCTCTAAAAACCCAACGTCACCATGAGGGGGACTTCCAGTACTCCAATGACATTACAGTATAGTCCACCTTCAACCGGGTGTTTTCACCTTGTATGCTTACATGACAAAAGTTGACAAGTGTTTTAGGATTGGGAAGTTTTTTCACGAGGCTTTGTCCACACCCTCACAGACTGCTCGATCCCGGAGCGCTGGAGTAGTGGCGGTGACTAGCACTGACCATATTGACGTCTCGTTCTTGCTGCCCACCGGTATTTCGGGGCAGTCAAATAACTGGTTGTTGATGGCTGAACATGCAGGAAAAGCCCACGCTACTCACTGTTTGGCGTGTCCAGGGGCTAGACCATTGCTGCGGGTTTTACCCACGGCCATAACCGCGCAGTGTGCAGTCAGCATCATGAACACTTCTATTGCCTCTTCGGCCAGCATCACTACTTGCTCTAAATGTACAGTAGCACATCCGATTATTACGGCAATGAAAGGCTGTCCCATTTTCGACAAAGGAGTTGCTCCCAATAACTTCACTTGTTTCAATGTTTCCACAGGAAATATGTTCGTGCAACCTGGCGTCAATGTATCTTGGTGTCAAAACACTACTCAAGTGGATGCCTCTTTTAGGCCAGTAGTACGTGCAGATGTCTGGTGGCGGTTTCCGGGGTCACAGAGAGGTTGCCTACTCAAAACATGACTGGCCTTTGCGCCCTAGTGTCCTTCATATTTCCTATGACAGTGTTACCTTTGGATATCGATCATTTGATAAGTAGTGCGGCCTCTGTGGGATCATCTATTTGTATGTTGTTGCATTCCCTGTTGTAAGTGTCTTCTCCAGCAGGTGACCCTGGTTCTCTTTGGCGACGGCCGTGGTCAGTACCAACTGATCCGGTTGGCGTCACTTCCTGAGAAGGACGCCCGTGTCGTGCTTTCAGATCCTGCAAAATAAAGTGCTTTTTACTACTGTGTGTTTTTTGGCCTCTTTTGAGGCCACGAGGGGGAATGAAGGGTTTCTGTTTTTTTAGGTATTTTATTTCTGTTTTTTAGGTATTTTAATCCGCTAAAGCGCTAAGCATTCATACTATATTCAACAGTTACAGGCAGTTACTAAACACATAGAGCTTGCATACCTCGCGCCCATTGTCACACACCAAAGCACCTGATCCACAACTGATAAACTACCCAAGGCAGGAACACTCCGACCAAAATCACCTTCTGTTCCAGATGGCTGGCGCCAACATCCAGAGCGGAGGCCAATCTCACACGGGAACCAAGACCACCTGCACATGAATTGACTGATGCCACCATCTCCTTGCTGATTGGTTCCTGAAAGCTGCAATTCTCACATTGCAGCCTCATCTGACTGGATCCTTACCATCTGCAAACCAGGGCGCTGTCTTCTCCCATTGGCTAAAACTCAACCGACATTGGCATCTTTTAATGTATAAAAGCCCGGGGAGGGACAGTTAGTTGTAGTCTTGTCTGTCTCTGTAGTAAGACTAACTTCTGTGTAGGCCTATAGGGACAGGGAGGCACCCCGGAGCTCCGTGTATTAGGTTTGTTTGTCAGGATATAAATGTTCACATTTAAATCACATGGTAGTAATTTAGTCTCCTTTCCTCCAACTCGACACCCACGGGAATTGCTGGCCTGAAGTCTCAGGAGGCCGCATTCCACAATATTTACATCATTTTTATTTTGTATTTTTTTTGTCTTGTCCAGCATCATAACAGCTGAACAGGAATCAAGCTGCCTTTAAATGCTGAGCAAAATTGCCTTGCCAAGGGAGACTTCATAATCCAAACGATTCTCCCTTGACATTTGACTGTGTTTATTATGAATTTTGTTGCACCACATTTCAAGTGGTGGGTGGTGGGTGAAGAGCGGGATTTAAGAAAGTGCAGAAGAACCTCACAAACATATTTCAACCAGATTATAAACAACCATGATAATCACAATTTCAGCAACAACCAGAACAGTCACAGAGCAAAAGGAGCAAAAATACAGGGAAAATAATAATAATAACAAATATATATATGAATATATACATATATGCACACACTTACACATATATATATCTATATCTATATATATATATATATTTATATACATATATATACATACATACACATATCCGTACACTGTATACACTGTATACATACACATACTGTGCACATACACATATCCATGCAGTACATACATACATACACACACATACATTGGGCATATATATGTATACACACATATACGTACATATATACACATGTACTAATAATGATAAACATAAAAGAAAAACAACAAGAAAAGAAACAGAACTGCATGACACCATGGGCATCACATCTGGCATCACAGAAGGAGGTCACGCGCACTCCCCAAGATCCTATGTGCTTGTTTGCAGGGAGTAGGGGGGCGAGGGCACGAGGGATAGTAAGACTGGAAGGAAAAAAATAAAATTTCCCTCCCACAGGACGAGCCATTAGGCAGTAGGCACCCCTGTTTCCCGGGACCCACCGCGGGGCAGGGGCCGGCACGAGGCGAGGTCATCCATAGGCCCAGGACGCCCAGCGACCGCAGTCCGGGAGCAGCCTCTCCCAGATGTCACACTCTAAGCCAACAAGCACGCCACTGTAGGAGATTCCGGCGGGCCGCACCCCCGAACACCACCACAGCCTTCCCCACCCCGTATCCGAGAGGAACCCAGGCAACACACCCCACCACTCGGAGAGGCAGCAAACCTCCATTCACAATCACACACATCACCCCCCACCACTTCCCCCAGTGCCCACACCCCTGTTGAATCCTCTGCACCCAACATACGACATACAACATACAACATACACACAAACACACACCAGCACTCGCGCACACAAACCCACACCCGCCCAACCCCATGCACACTCCCCCAACCCAGGTCCTCCCAGGCACCAATCCGGCACCGGGATGCGCACACATCCACCCCCGCAGCAGTGAGTCCAGGCCAACCCAGATTCCCCCGGGGGTCAGATACGCCCCCACTCCCACATCCAGGTAGAGGCAGCCCCTGGAACCCAGGGCCCAGGAGCGCCGCCCCACCGACACCCAGCCAGCTCAGGCCCCACCCCGCAGCCCCCTGTCCCACCACCAACCGGTCGCCTCGGCACCAGACCTACCCCAGCCTCAATAGAGATAAACACCGGTCACCCGCAGAGCAGCGCAGACCAGCCCCCCTCCCCAAGGGACCCCCCGCGGCCCGTATGCCCCTGGCACCTCCGCCAGTCGCCTAACTCTCAGAGTGAAGTGAAAGAGAGAGAAACAGAGTCCCTGTTTCCTGTGAGGCCGCATGCTCACGTTTGGCGTAAAATTACGTTGGTTAAGAAAAGTAAATGCTAAAACTAAAACAAGGTAGAGTGGCCAACGTTATGTAATAACCAGGTTGGCAATATTTTACGGCGGGTCCGTGGTTTGGACTGTGATAGTGTGAGTGGAACCGTGCGCTACGGTGCAGGTAGCAAACCTAGCAGCAACAGCTGTCGTGTATCATCAAAAAGTGACAACCTCGCAAATGGGTCGACCGAAGAGCCAACAGCCGGAGGGATACGGGGACGTAAAAAAGTCTCTCGACCTTCTGGCTGAAGATATTACCGCACTTCGAACGCAGACAGAGAAGATCTTGGCCCTTGTGGATGAGGTAAAACAGCTCCGAGGCCTAATTGAAGCCAAAGATAAACGGATAGACGATCTGGGGCGAAGGCTGGACGACCTGGAGCAGCACTCTCGGGTGAACGACCTGATCATCACCGGCCTCCCGATTAAACCACGCTCGTATGCGCCAGCAGTGGTCGGGAGCGGCAGAGGCGATGTGCCTGAGGAGCAGCTGGAGGCGCGGTCGGTGGAGCGACAGGTGGGAAGCTTTCTCCGGAGTAAAGGAGTGGAGCTAAACCAGGATGACATTGAAGCATGCCATCCTTTACCCAGAAAGGGTAACATCACGCCTGCTATTATCCTTCGATTTGTCAACCGGAAGAACAAAATAGCATTGTTGAAGCAAGGACGCAACCCCAAAGGAACCGACGTTTACTTGAACGATCACCTGACAAAGAAGAATGCTGACAACAGCAAAAGCAACAAACATGGGTAAGCAAACTGTAAAGTCATTATAAAGTGAAATGGGCCACCAGAGGAAGCAAAGGTTTTTCACAATTAAGCACGTGGATGAATTGGACAAGCATCAATGATCTTCAAGGTTAAAGTAACACTGGACTCACAATCTTACACCCATGAACACTAAACTACAAATGTATCTACAAAAGGACAACTTTCTTAAGACTGAGCTAGTGGAGAAAACACAACAATTACAACAACTGGACTTGAGTGTATTTGGATATACCGAATATGCCAATCATGATATTGGGGCAAATATTGACCCGGATAATCATTTTCTTTCCTCCGCCAACAAAGATTGTGATTACTATACCAGTGAACAGTACAACGCTAAATTGATCACAAATAGTAAATTGTCCATGATTCATTTCAACAGCAGAAGCAAGTATGCACATTTTGATGAAATACGAGACTATTTACAAACATTTAACAATCCTTTCAGTATCATAGCCATTTCTGAAACCTGGTTTAATGAAGAAAGAGGAATTAATTTTGAATTTGATGATTATGTTCTCAATTATACCAACAGGCAAATTAACCCATGTGGTGGTGTGGCACTGTACGTACATAAAACTGTTAAATATTCAATAATCAGTAGTATGTCACATGTAGTGGATAATGTCATGGAAAACTTTACTACTGAAATTGATAACGGAAAGAAAAAGAATGTTCTCATAAGTTGTATTTATAGAACAGCTGGATCAAATATAGATATTTTTAGTGAATGGATGGAGCAATTGTTTTCTTCAGTTGATGACAAGCCTATATTTATATGTAGGGACTTTAATATCGATCTGATGAATCCAAGCAATCATAAACCCACCAATGACTTTATTGATCGAATGTACAGTATGTCATTTTTTCCGTCTATTACAAAACCTAGTAAGATTACTCCATACAGTGCAATTTTAATTAATAATATTTTTACTAATAATTTGATAAATAACACAACTAGTGGGCTGTTTATTACTGACATTACAGACCATTTACCAGTTTTTATAGTGTACTAGTTCAATATTTGTGAGATGAAACCAACGAATACTGCATGCTACAGACGAGTACGTCCTGATGAAGCAATAAATGCATTAAATGAGGATTTACAATCACAAAACTGGACTAAGGTTTGCAGAGAGTCAAATACAGAAACAGCTTATAATTGCTTTATAGAAATTATATCCAAATTGTATAATAAGCACTGTCCTAGCAGAGTATTTTGTAAACAAAACAAATACTTTAAAAGCCCTTGGATTTCAAAAGGCTTGCAAAATGCTTGTAAGAAAAAAAAAATCTTTATATGTCATTTCTTAAATTAAAAACTAAAGAAGGTGAAAATAGATACAAGATGTACAAAAATAAATTGATAGCAATTATGAGAATGGCTAAGAAGTTGTATTACAAAAAAATATTGCTGGAAAATAAATGTAATATAAAAAAAAACATGGGAAATATTAAATAGTATAATTAAGAAAGGATTTAAAAAAGATACATATCCAGATTATTTTATTGATACGTGCGGTGGAATTCATGACAATAACAAAATAGTTAATCACTTCAATAATTTCTTTGTAAATGTTTGTCCTGAACTAGCAGCAGAGATTCCAAATCAAGAAATGGGGTTTAATTTTGAAAGAACTATTAAAACAATTGGACTCTCTGCTGTTAGTGAACGTGAAATCCTTACTATTGTCCAGCAATTTCAAAATAAATTGTCAAAAGATTGTCACTCCATCAATATGATGCTAATAAAAAAGATCATAGGTAACATGATTACACCCTTGACATGTATTTGCAATCGGTCTCTGCAGATATAAATGACATTTTTAATGTAGGGAACTGTAAGGAACTTTGATACCTCACTGGCTAATACTACCAGGAGATGGTTTTCTTTGTCTGTTTGTGGGGTTAAGCTGCGGAATAGTCTAGGACATGAACAAAAGCTATCTCAGAGCATTCGTTGTTTTTAATGTTTATATAAACAAAACGTCTTGTTACAATACAGAGATGTGGAGGCTTAACTATGTTCATGTTGATGGATGGGTACTTCTTTATAGTACTTGGTTTTCTGCTTCTGGTATTTTTATTACTTTTTTTCTCTCCAATGTTAATATTAATTTATTGTTTGACTGAAGAGAATAAGTGAACATTGAATTGGTGCATCTTGAATACAGGACGTGAATATGTGTACTAGTAATTAATGTGAGATGTAGTGGGGGTACGATTGAATAAGCTCTGCTTCTTCCTGCTCCTTTTTGAACATGTGGAATTGTGAATTGTGAAAAGTCAATCAATCAATCAATCAAAAGAGCTAATCACCGGGGACCAGAGTGAATGAGATCGGTCCAATTGATTGTTGAAAGAGCTAGACATTGTCTCACAAGAGATATGATCTAATAAAAGGTTCCTAAATTGGTTCATCCTTAGAGTGGCTTTTGTTTTCCAATTCATGAGAATAGTTTTCTTTGCGATGCATAACCAATAAGGACCATACGTGAGGTGTTATTATCAATATTGCTGCCACCTAAATGGCCAAGTAAACACAATGTGGGGTGTGCTGGAATATTACATCTGGACCAAGTGGACAGCTGCTCACATAGCTGAAGCCAAAACCTTTTGACAGGTGCACAATACCACACAGCATGTATATAGTTATACACAGAGTTATTTGTGCACTGTAAGCAACATTTGACTTTGTGAGACCCATCTTGAACATCCTTTGTCCTGTATAATGAGTCCTTTGAAGAATCTTGAAATGAATTAGCTGTAGATTTAAGTTTTTCGTCATTTTAAATGTATTTGAACATATTTGTATCCATGTGTTTTGATCCAAATTACTGAGTAGGTCTGTTTCCCATTTTGCGGGTAGGTGTATTAAATCTTCTGTTTTATTGTTAAGCCTATATATTTTTGATAATAACTTTGGGGCGCAGAGGTTACTTCTAAAAACTAGAAGTAACCTAAAAAAAGTAACCTCCATTTCAGAAATAACTACTACAGCATATAATGCTGTTGAAGCAACAGTCGTGCGTGTGTACAAACTATGTTTTTCATACAAAGTGTGTAGTGATTTGCAGTTGTGTCGCTGGAGATCCATGCTTTATCAGAGACCTCGCTTATTCACTTATTTGTTCATGTTTAATGAACTGCAATATTTTGTTTTTATTTCTAGCATTTTGCAAAACCTTGAGATTTGGAAAACTTGAGATTCGTCAGATCAACTGAAAGCTTGACCATCTTCACGTCCACCATCACCACCATCTACTCAGTGCATTAACACACACACACATATAGTGTATATATACAGTATATATATATATACTGTATATTTTTACACCAGGCAGTACATTAGTGCATAAACACATAACATATATTAATTTAAAATCACTGAGAACACTACACATTGCATGCACGCACACACACACCTAAAATACAGCCGGGTAAAGGGAAGCGTTCTGAGGGAGCTAAGCGCCGATGGAGGAAGCTGGACCTGGATGACCCACAGGCCAGGCCGACCAGCGCACCCCAGCATTTCATACTCAAGTGTCGTAGATGATGTACCAAATTATTTTAACAGAATATTACTGTGTGAATAATATTTACTATATTGAAATTATTCACAGTCCGAGTCCCCACCCCCGATGACCAGTGATGGGACCGTCCTGCAGTCTCCGATGAAGAAGGTATTGGTTGCACTTTTTCATTTTCAGGATGACTTTGTTTTCATTGTCATACATTTCACATCATTTTATGTGTAATAAAAGGGCCAAAATCCAGACCGTCCCTCCGGCCGACCCAGGTAATTTCTTCATCCTTATGGAAACTGTCATTTTGATTTGGGATACCAGGACCTCACCCTGGAGCCAGGCCTGGGGGAGGGGCTCGTAGGCGAGCGCCTGGTGGTCGACCTTCACTCGTGGGGCCCGAAGAAGCCACACGGGATCTCCCCCCTGCAGACCCACCACCTGCAGGGACAAGCATAAGGGTCCGGTGCAATGTGATTTGGGCAGTGGTTGAGGGCGGGTGTCCGGGCTACCTGGTCCTCGGCGGACAAATCTGGTTCTTGGGACATGGAATGTCACTTCTCTGGTGGGGAAGGAGCCCAAGCTTGTGGAAGAAGCGGAGACATTCCGACTTGATATAGTCGGACTCACCTCAACCCACAGTTTGGGCTCTGGAACCAGATTCCTTGAGAGGGGCTGGACCTTGTTCTTCTTTGGAGTTGCTGCAGGGGAGAGGTGGCGAGCTGGTGTGGGCTTATTATTAGCCCCCCGGCTTGGTGCCTCTGTGCTGGAGTCATACCCCGATGAAGAGAGGGTTATTTCCCTACGTCTTAGGGCTGGGGAAAGGGTCCTGACTGTGGTTTGTGCGTACGCGCCGAACGGCAGTTCAGAGTACACAGCCTTCTTGGAGTCTATCAGAGGGGTTCTGGAGAGCACCCCAGCTGTTGACTCTATAGTTCTACTGGGAGACTTCAACGCCAATGTGGGCAATGACAGTGTGACTTGCAGGAGCGTGGTTGGGAGGAACGGCCTCCCTGACCTGAACCAGTGTGGTGTGTTGTTCCTGGACTTCTGTGCGAATCAGTTTGTCCATAACAAACACCATGTTCGAACATAAGGATGTCCATAAGTGCACCTGGCACCAGGACACCTTAGGTCGCAGGTCTATGATCGCTTTTGTGGTCGTATCATCAGGCCTGCGTCCGCATGTTCTGGACACGCGGGTGAATTAGTTCGATTAGTTGATTAGTTGGATTAGATGGCGGGGAAGGATGCCGGACAGACCTGTTAGACCCAAACGCGTAGTGAGGGTGTGCTGGGAACGTCTGGCAGAGTCTCCCGTTCGTCGAGTCTTCAACTTTCATTTCTGGCAGAGCTTCGCCTGCATCTCAGGGGAGGATATTAAGTCCAAATGGGCCGTATTCCCTGCCTACATTGCTGAGGCAGCCATCCGTAGTTGGGGCCGCAAGGTGGGCGCAGTCAAGGCGTTGAGGGAGTCCAGCTTGGTGACCTTAGGATCTGGTCTCTCCTATTTGCAGACGATGTGGTCCTTATGGCCTTATCAGGCTGTGACCTTCAGCGTTTACAGGAGCGGTTTGCAGCTGAGTGTGAAGCTTCTGGGATGAGACTCGGCACCTTCAAATCCGAGGCCATGGTTCTCATTCGGAAACGGGTGTATTGTACCCTCCGGGTTAAAAATGAGGTATTGCTTCAGGTGGAGGAGTTCAAGTATCTCGGGGTTTCGTTCACGAGTGAGGGAAGGTTGGAGCGTGAGGTCGACAGACGAATCGGTGCAGCATCAGCAGTAATGCGGTCGCTGTACCGGACCTTCGTGTTGAAGAGAGAGCTGAGCCGAAAGGCAAAACTCTCTGTTTACCAATCGATCTACGTTCCCACCCTCACCTATGGTCATGAGTTATGGGTCATGACCGAAAGAACGAGATCGCGGATACAAGCGGCGTAAATTAGTTTCCTCCGTAGGGTGGCTGGACTCACCCTAAGGGATAGGGTGAGAAACTCGGCCATCCGGGAGGAGCTTAGAGTAGAGCCGCTGCTCCTTCACATCGAGAGGAGCCAGTTGAGGTGGCTCTGGCATCTCGTCCGGATGCCTCCCGGACGCCTCCCTGGTGAGGTGTTTCAGGCTGGAGGGACAATGTCTCACTGCTGGCCTGGGAACGCCTTGGTGTCCTCCCGGTGGAGCTGGAAGAGGTCGCCGGAGACCGGGAAGTCTGGACTTCCCGACTGAAACTGCTGCCCCCGCGACCCGGACCCGGAAAAGCAAAAGAAAATGGAATGGAATAGAATATACTGTATAGCCACGCAAGCAGTATTTTGAAAAATAAAGGCGTTGCAACTTTTATTTTACCACATCGGTGTGACACAATTATGTGCGATTGCGCTCTGCGATTGAGTGGCGACCAGTCCAAGGTGTACCCCATCTTTCGCCCAATGCCAGCTGGGATAGGCTCAAGAATGCCTGTGACCCTAATGAGGGTAAGCGGCATAGAAAATGAATGAATGTATTTATGTGTGCATATGTGATGTGTGTGTGTGTGTATGTATATGTGTATATGTATATACAGTATATAAACATATATGTATATATATATATATATATATATATA
>QODF01000079.1:1864376-1916519 GCA_024372805.1 Oostethus manadensis | reverse complement strand
TATATATATATATAAAATTATTATCCGTACTTCATATTGTTGTTGTCCTTGGACTACCCGGCATGCCTTGAGGGCATTTGGAAAAAACAGTTTTGACTTATTTGCATATAGTTTTTATCAGCCATTTTGTAGTAGTAGTTGATTGATGTGACACTTTAACGTGCTCTTTATGGGTTGTTTTTGTTTCACTGCTTAGCTAGGCAAGGATATTCTTCTGTTTGATGACCACCAGTGTCGGTCGGACCACCGGCCGTCTATATACATATAGACGGCCCCTCCGCCAATTTCTTTAACCCAACATGGCTTTCACCTAGGCTGGGTATTATTCAACCCAGACTGCCTCTTTTGTAGGACAAGGAATTATTTACACATAAATTCTTTCTGGCCTTTTTTTTTTTACAGAGTAAAACGTTCTTATTTATCAAATCATTCATTATAAAATATCTGTTGAGTGTGACTGTGCGGTGTTACATATATTTTAATGAAAAAACAAAAAAAGCATGTTGACAAGTGGCCGGGCCGATCCGGTATCTACATTGCCGATACTGGTCAGCTGCAATACACCTACACGGCGTCTGATATAAATTTCGACTTGCCATCGATCTATCTAGTATCACGATTGTCAAAGCTGTGTTAACCTTTTGGGTGCAGCCAGACCTGTTTGTTTGAAATCTGTCCCGTTTCCTTATAAGGACAACTTTGTCCCGATTGGATGGTTTGATTCATAACAAGCAATAACAGCACAGCCTCAATTAGATGCTTTGATGGACAACAGCCAATCACAGGACGGCTGAACAGCGCATGCCTGAGCCAGAAGCTTCTGGAAGTTCTTTCCAATCTTCTGCTGAGGTGAGTGCACGTCTTTAATTGTCCTCCTGTGTATTGACACCATTGGTGTTTTTGAAACTTTTTTACTTGCCAAATGTTGTGATTGGACAAATAAGAAGCTAATTATGAATGTTGGTAGTTGTACAAAGTGTGTATTTTCATTCTTATCATCTTTATTGCTGATACCACACCCAACTTGAAAGGGATTGATGTACGCGCCGCTCACGTGCATGCATTGCTTACAGTAAATCATATATAAAAGATTTATATTTACATCCTTTTTACTATTTGTTGCCTTGTGTGACGCTCACATGCTTTCCAGAATAAAATGGTGGATGTGGTAGTGCTTTAAGCTAGCGCTAATGCTAGCCTTCCACGTGTGCTAGCGTGTTGGTCATGTGCTGCTTTTAGCCAGGACTAATGCTTTTGTAGCCTTTTAACAGCAAGATTCCAAAAGCACGTTTACTTTGACATTGTGTTCTTAACTTGCTCTGCTCGTGCACTAGCAAGAAACTGCTCCACGTGTGCTAGCTTGTTGGTCACGTGCTCAGACGGTATAAAATGGTTGAAGTGATGTTTTAGGCAGCTCTAATGCTCCTTTTCAAGCTGTTGAACAATTGCTTATGTTTAATGCCCTGCTGCTACTGTGCCCTTGCTGTATGCTATCGTGATCTGCTAGTTTGCTTTGCATACGGTGTTTAATAGATTTAGGTGCTATCTTATCAATTGTGACCGCTAATAATTTATAAATTTTAAAGATATGTTTGTGCTTTATGTACACAGACATTTTGTAGTGACTCTTTTTGCCTACTTGGATTCAAACGTGATGTGTAGCAGAAATGTGATCAGTTGTATGCGTGTGCAGAAAGTGTACAGTATACATCTGGTCTGGCTATTTTTGCAGTCATGTGTAAGACCATTTCTGCTATGTACAGTACGTATAGTATATGGCCACCCACATTGTGGTAGAAAATGGACGGATTACAGTGTGACTTGGAGGGGCGTGGTTGGGAGGAACGGCCTCCCTGACCTGAACCCGTGCGGTGTGTTGTTGCTGGACTTCTGTGCGAACTACAGTTTGTCCATAACGAACACCATGTTCGAACATAAGGATGCCCATAAGTGCACTTGGCACCAGGACACCCTAGGTCGCAGGTCTATGATCGACTTTGTGGTCGTATCATCAGACCTGCGTCCGTATGTTCTGGACACGCGGGTGAAGAGAGGGGCTGAGCTGTCAACTGACCACCACCTGGTGATGAGTTGGATTAGATGGCGGGGAAGGATGCCGGACAGACCTGGCAGACCCAAACGCGTAGTGAGGGTGTGCTGGGAACGTCTGGCAGAATCTCCCGTTCGTCGAGTCTTCAACTCTCATCTCCGGCAGAGCTTCGCCTGCATTTCGAGGGAGGACCGGGATATTGAGTCCGAATGGGCCGTATTCCGTGCCTCTATTGCTGAGGCAGCCAGTTGTGGTTGCGGCCGCAAGGTGGTCGGTGCCAGTCGTGGTGGCAAGCCCCGAACCCGATGGTGGACACCGGGGGTTAGGGCTGCCGTCAAGCTGAAAAAGGAGTCCTATCGAGCATGGATGGCTTGCGGGACTCCCGAAGCAGCTGACAGGTACCGGCAGGCCAAGCGGCACGCGGCTTCGGCGGTGGTCGAGGCAAAAACTCGGGTGTGGGAGGAGTTCGGTGAGGCTATGGAGCACGACTTTCGGTCGGCCTCGAAGAGGTTCTGGCAAACNCTTTCTCCTGCTTGTCCATACGTCCTGTTAGATCCTGCAAAAAAGTACAATTTTGAAAGTGATTCTGGAGTACTTTTTGTCCTGGTATGCAAATGAAGTATCAATGTGCAATTAGTTTTTTCCTCAAAGGGGTTATGGAGACTAAAATGTAGAGCAATTGGCACCAAACACTCATTGATTCTCAATCCCACTGACATGCCTTCCATAGAGGAAGCAGAGTCTGAGGATACGTACGTGGACAGTTCTATCACCGTGGCTGAGGTAATTGGGGTAGTCAAATCACTCCCCAGTGGCAAGGCTCCGGGGGTAGACGAGTTCCGCTCAGAATTTCTCAAGGCTCTGGATGTTGGAGGACTGTGTTGGTTGACACGCCTCTACAACATTGCATGGAAGTCAGGAACAGTACCTCTGGACTGGCAGACCGGGGTGGTGGTCCCCATTTTTAAAAAGGGTGACCGGAGGGTGTGTTCCAACTATAGGGGGATCACACTCCTCAGCCTTCCTGGGAAAGTCTACTCCAGGGTGCTGGAGAGAAGGGTACGACCGTTAGTCGAACCTCGGTTAGAGGAGCTGCAATGTGGTTTTCGTCCCGGTCGCGGAACACTGGATTACAATGCAGAAGTTTTATATTTTAAACGTTATTTTAAACATTGTAATGTCTGTAATATTTTAATATTATTGTGAAATTGTGAACTCCAGATGCTTAGTTATACAATGTGTTTTCAGTCACGTGTTGTGCCAAGAAGTGTACCAAAACATGTCCTGTTAGGGAGAAGCTTCCAGGAAAGTACGTGCAGATTGTGTTGTGGCAAAAAGTCAGCAAAACATGTCCTTTTATGGAAAGGAGTCCAGGAGAGTACGTGCAGATCGTGATGTGCCAGAAGTGTATTAAAGACAAGTGCGAATAAATGTGGGAGCCTTTTTCCTTCTACTACTGATGTGGTGTGTTTGGCTTCATCATTCTCCACAACAATATCAAATTTAATCAAAGTAAATAATTATCATCTTAAGTAATGCTGACATTCACATGTAGCCATCAGAAAAAGCCACACGTGGCTTCCGATCCATAGCTCTTCTACCCCTGCTGTACATGAATCCATCCTAGTTCTCTACTTAAAGTTATTTACATTTACATCTCAATGGACTTTGTTTTATATGGTTAATTGTATCTTATAATGTGTGTTGTACATCACTGGATATGTTTACTTGTGTGGAACATTGTGTACGTTTTGTTTCCCAACTCCAGAAGCATGGTTATTGACAGATTACGTTCATACATTGCAGAAATAACTACTACAGCATGTGACGCTGTTGAAGCAACAGTCGTGCATCTGTACAAACTATCATGTTTTTCATACAAAGTTTGTAGTGATTTGCAGTTGTGTTGCTAGAGATCCATGCTTTATCAGAGACCTCACTTATTCAATTATTGGTTCATGTTTAATGAACTACAATATTTTGTTTTTCTTTCCAGCATCTTGCAGAGCCTTGAGATTTGTAAAACTTGGGATTCGTCAGATCAACTGAACGCTTGACCATCTTTACGTCCGCCATCACCACCATCAATTCAGTGCATTAACACACACAAACATACTGTATATATACAAAATATATACTGTATGTTTTTACACTAAGCCGTAGATTAGAGCATAAACACATAACATATATTAATTTAAAATCACCGAGTCTCCGATAAATAAGGTATTGGTTGCACTTTTTCATTTTCAGGATGACTTTGTCTTCATTGTCATACATTTCACATCATTTTATGTGTAGTCAGAAGGCCAAAATCCAGACCGCCCCTCCGGCCAACACTTCCTCCACGTCTGTGGTGGCCCAGGTAATTTCTTCCTTATGGAAACTGTCATTTTGATTCAATGTTGCACATGTGGTATAGTAGATATTGTAGGAGTGGTAACTTTTGCATAACATGTAGAATGTGAAGTAAATATAACAGATCGTTGTGTGCTTGGGAGGTTATGCTGCTATGAGGACAAAGTGCAGTTGACTGATTTGTCGAATGTTGTACTTAATAGTATTTTGTTACTATTGCTGGTGTTTTGAAATATTTTTGCTACTTCCTTAGGCATTTAAGGAATAGTTTAATAGTTTTTTTGTTTTGAAGATGTGTGCTGTTCATCTACTGCTTTTTGATTGTAACGTGTATTCTCTGTAGTCTCGTAATGTACAAAGCATTGCTATCGTATCACTTTTTTGAAAGATTTACTTTTGTAATTGTGTGTGTGCTTCAGATTAGTTCGAGGCACTGGTCAGCGCCACCCCATGCGGAAAAGGCCAGTTTCTGCAGTGAGTGCGGAGAGCCACAAACTGGTCATTCCTGCTGTGCCCCGGGACAAACGGGTGTTTCTATCAATTCTGAACAAGTGTCTGTTGAAGCCCTTCCACTCACGTATTCATTTTCATATTTTTAGTTTGTCCTGCTCTTTGGAGATTCCCATCTGCGAACCATTGCGGTTGGCTGCGCGAGGGTGCCGGAGGGACGCTGCTTCTTCGGTGTGATGTCCACCCCGGTGCCACGGCGGCCCAGTTGTGTGCTGAGTTACAGAACGCGGTTCTGTCTCTGTTGCCCGAGGCAGTCTGCGTTTTGGCCCTCAGCAAAAACTTGGGTCATCCTGTTGGTGAGGCAGCCACGGATTTTGGGCAGCTCCTGTCGCCGCTGGCCTAAATATGTTTTCTTATCTTTATCATTTGGTACTAGACACACAATATCCTATTTTTATACATGACAAATTGTGTGATTATCTTAAAGCGGAATTTGTATTAGAACTCATACAATATTTTCACTTATTCAGGTCGCTGTGGTGGACTTTCCTCCACGTCTCAACGTCATGATGGCCCAGCAGGCTCGTCTGCGCGACGACTACCGCCGGGTGGCAGCAGGTATGGGTATTTACATTAAAATAAAGGCACATTGTTGTAAATGTTTGCATTTTTTACATTACAAAATGATTGCTTTGATAAAACCCCTCTAAATACAACAGGGTTTCCCCAAGGATTTTTGTATTAAGCTGTGGTGGTGGGCGGCATGGGAGAGCGAACAACCTCACTGAGGGGAAAAAAAACCCCAACAATTTCACTTTACTTATTTTAAACCATAACAGTTAAAAGTTCCATCCATCCATCCATTTTTCACCGCTTATCCGGGTCCGGGTCGCGGGGGCAGCAGCTTCAGTAGGGAAGTCCAGACTTCCCGGTCCCCAGCGACCTCTTCCAGCTCCATCGGGAGGACACCAAGGCGTTCCCAGGCCATCTGTGAGACATAGTCCCTCATCACCAGCTGGTGGTCAGTTGACAGCTCTCTTCACCCACGTGTCCAGAACATGCGGACGCAGGTCTGATGATACTACCACAAAGTCGATCATAGACCTGCAACCTAGGGTGTCCTGGTGCCAAGTGCACTTATGGACATCCTTATGTTCGAACATGGTGTTTGTTATGGACAAACTGTAATTCACACAGAAGTCCAGCAACAACACACCGCACGGGTTCAGGTCAGGGAGGCCATTCCTCCCAACCACGCCCCTCCAAGTCACACTGTCATTGCCCACATGGGCGTTGAAGTCTCCCAGCAGAACTATGCAGTCACCAGCTGGGGTGCTCTCCAGAACCCCTCTGATAGACTCCAAGAAGGCTGGGTACTCTGAACTGCCGTTCGGCGCATACGCACAAACCACAGTCAGGACCCTTTCCCCAGTCCTAAGGCGTAGGGAAATAACCCTCACTTCACCGGGGTTGACTCCAGCACAGAGGCACCGAGCTGGGGGGCTATTAATAAGTCCACGCCAGCTCGCCACCTCTCCCCTGCAGCAACTCCAGAGTAGAACAAGGTCCAGCCCCTCTCAAGGAATTTGGTTCCAGAGCCCATACTGTGGGTTGAGGTGAGTCCGACTATATCTACTCGGAATGTCTCTTCCACAAGCTCGGGCTCCTTCCCCGCCAGAGAAATGACATTCCATGTCCCAAGAACCAGATTTGGCCACCGAAGACCAGGTCGCCTGGACACCCGCCCTCGACCACTGCCCAAATCTCATTGCACCAAACCCTTATGCAGGTAGGTAGGTCTGTGGTGTTAAGCCTATATATTTTTTATAATAACTTTGGGGCGCAGAGGTTACAGAATTCTGCCACCTTGGTTGGCATTTTCAAGTTCAATTGATTGTGCGTGTATTTTTTTCCTATTATAGATTTGATTTGGTGGTATTCAAAAATGTTGGTGCTGCTGATTCCATATTGGGAGGTGAGCGTATCAAATGACACAAACTTTCCTTCCACTATGATATTATCTAAGTTTTTATCCCTTTGTTTTTCCAGAGAGAAAAGTTTATCATTCTTTTATTTTGTAGGATGTCAGGGTTGTTCCAGATGGGTGTCAGCTTACATGGATAGAGGGAACATTTGTTTATTTTAAGAAATTCCCACCAAGCTGTCAGAGTGGAGCTGATGTTCATACTTTTGTAACATTTATGATGTTTAATGGTTGAACTGGTGAATGGTAGATCACAGATTTCTAGATCATCACACAGAGCTTGCTCTATATCTCGCCATGACTCGTCTGGATAACTCAGTTTGAGCCATTTGGAGACATATTGCAGTTGATTGGCTAAGAAATACTGAGAAAAGTCTGGAAGCTCTAAACCACCTCTGCCTTTGGTTTGTTTTAGCGTATTTAAGCTGATACGTGATGGTTTGTCTTTCCAAAGGAATTTAGAGATGAGAGACTCCAGTGACTTGAACCAGTTGGAGGATGGTTTGGTGGGTATCATTGAAAACAAATAATTAATTTTCGGTAAAACCATCATTTTGTCGGCAGCCACTCTCCCCATGAGTGATATTGTTAGACGTCGCCACCGCAAAAGATCACCCTCAGTTGTTTTCAAAAGCTGAACGTAATTCAACTGTGTCAGCTCTGACAACTTGGGTGAAATGTTTATACCTAAATATCGGATATTCCCTGTCCGTATTATGGCATCAGGTATTCCCTGAAAGTGACAGTAAATAGTTAGAGCTGTGGTCTTAGACCAGTTGATAGAGTCATCAGACACTGATCAGTACTTTTTTTTAAGTTGAATCGTGCGGGAAAGGGACTCTTGAGTATTCTAGAGAAAAAGTAATACATCATCAGCGTAGAGACTTATTTTGTGATCCATTTCTCTGGTGCGGATCCCTTTGATTTCTTCTTGTTGTCTGATGGCCGCTGCTAAGGGTTGGATAAATATGGAAAACAGTGAAGGGGACAGCGGACAGCCCTGCCTTGTGCCTCTGGGAAGGCTAAAGCTTGAAGAAGTTTGATCATTGGTCCTCACACATGCATGCGGGTTGGTATAAAATATTCTGATCCAATCAATAAAACCCGGTCCAAACCCAAATTTAATTAATATCCTGAATAGGAATTTCAAGTTTACCCTGTCAAATGCTTTTTCTGCACCTAGAGAAAGAATAATAGTTTCTAAATCCTGTATGTTAGAATAATCTATGAGGTTAATTAATCTTTGTGTGTTAGTTGATGAGTGTCTACTTTTAGAAAACCTGTTGGGTCTGTATGGATTATGGAAGGAGTTACTTTCTCTAACGTTCTAGCCAAAGCTTTACTGATTGTTTTAAAATCTACATTAAGGAAATTGGGCGGTAGCTAGATGGGAGTGTGGAGTCTTTTCCTGGTTTTAATATGAGAGTAATATTAGCTAAGTTCATAGTTGGAGGCGTTTTATTTTTCTCCTTTATTTCTAATAACATTTTGTAAAAAGTTGGCGCCAGTGTAATCCAGAATTCTTTGTAGAATTCAGCAAGAAAACCATCTGGGCCTGCGGCTTTATTATTAGGCATGAGCTGGAGACCTTCCTGGACTTCGCCAACAGATAGAGGTAAATCCTGAGATGTTTTCTGGTTCTGTTGTAATATTGGTAGATTTAAATTACTAAGAAACTGATCTATATCATCATCTGATGGGTCTAATAGTGGTTTGTATAATGCTTTATAAAAATCCCTGAAAAAATCCCTGAAAATGTTTTATCAGTAACTGTGTCTGTGAAGCTTTTTAAAGAAACAAACATAGCGCGACAAGGGAAGCTGCTAAAAACGAAATTCCAAGTGTATTTTGTGCAGCTTCGCGAGTTGTACTTTCTCCACCTGTTTGGTGAACCTGCGCTGCTCTGACGGGCAGTTACAGTCAAAATTACGGTGATAAGTTTAAAGCATAAGACACTACTTATTACGCCGTGCTTAGCGCTGGACACTCCACAGGAAGTGTTTTGGGTGCACTTTACACTTTGGCGTTTGATTGGTTAAAAAAAAAAAATAACATAGCGCGACAAGGGAAGATGCTAGAGGCGAAATTCCAAGTGCATTTTTTGCAGCTTCGCGGGCTGTACTCTCTCCACGTGTTTGGTGGACCTGTGCTGCTCTGACGGGCAGTTACAGGCAAAATGACGGATGAGAAGTTTAAAGCAAAAAACACTACTTATTACGCCGTGCTTAGCGCTGGACGCTCCATAGGACGTGTTTTGGGTGCACTTTACACTTTGGAGTGGTTTGGTTTAAAGAAACAAACACAGCGCGACAAGAGAAGATGCTAGGAACTAAATTCCAATTGCATTTTGTGCAGCTTCGCAAGCTGTACTTTCTCCACCTGTTTAATAAAATAGATATATATATATATTTAACACAAAACTAAATAGGATTGTAATTTTTGGAAAATTAGCTTGGGGAAAGTTGTACAGTAAAGCCATATTATGAAAATAAAATATCTACTGATTAAGAAAGTTGAAATATTTTAAAATGAAAAAAAAGAGCAGAAGACTGAAGTATATAATAACAGTAGGCTTTTTGACACCCCAGGCATTCAGCATATAAAAAAAACCCACTTTGAATTTCTTTCTCATTTCATTCTCTTTCTTCTCTCGTTCTTTTTGCTCCTTTTTCTCCTTTTCCAGCCGCTGCTTCTCCCTCTTCCTCTGTTCCTTGTAGCCGGCAGTGTTGGGGCTTTGGCGTTCCTTGCTGAAAACAAAGCGGATTGTAGAGCAGCAAGTCAAGCTTGCTTTCCATGACAAGTTACAAGTCAGACGGGCTGAGCATGACTAGAAGCATGTGAAATACAGCTTTTATGGCAAAACAAATGGAACAATTTGGAAGCACAAGTCTTATTTTAATGAAAAGTATGAGTGACGGGTTACATACCTGTTCACATGATTAAGAGATGAGTGCTCTCCCGACACGCCGCCCCTGTTTGATCACCACAGTGGGAAAAAAAATCAAAGGCCGTCCTCCATCTGGCAAAAATCAATGTCAATTAAAAAAACTGCACATACCACGGCTTCCGTGGCCAAATGTTAAGGGACGCCTCCTCCGTCTTCAAGTAAAGAGAATAAATTCAGCACAGATGGAGTAACAACTGGGCACATCTCAGTTGTACACAGTAAATTAGATAAACAATAAATCCAATTTACCGCCGGGTGGTTGTCAGCATATGGATCTGGACCAAAAAAAACAGTTGAAAAAGATGAGTACTAGGGCCACATTGGAAAAAAAGTATCAGATTTCAAAAATAAAGTAAACAATGTATGAGAATAAAGTCATAATTTTACAGAAATAAAGTTGTCCTTTTAGGAAAAAAGTTCATTTCTGAGAAAGAAAGTTGTCATTCATTCATTTTCTATACCGCTTATCCTCATTAGGGTCACTGGGATGCTGGAGCCTATCCCAGCAGACTTTGGGCGAGAGGCGGGGTACACCCTGGACTGGTCGCCAGTCAATCGCAGGGCACATATAGACAAACAAACATTCACACTCACATTCATACCGATGGACAATTTAGAGTCACCAATTAACCTAACCTTTTTGGAATGTGGGAGGAAACCGGAGTACCCGCAGAAAACCCACACACGCACGGGAAGAACATGCAAACTCCGCACAGAGATGCCCAACGGAGATTTGAACCCAGGTTTTCCAGATCTCCTGACTGTGTGGCCAATGTGCTAACCACTCAGCCACCGTGCGGCTAAAGAAAGTTGTAATATTATAAAAATAATTTGCAAATTTACAAGCATAAAGTCATGTTACTTTGTTACAGACATTGCCAGAGACAGCTATGACCAATGGGGACTTTAATTTTAGTCACCTTTGCCCTTGAGTGGACGGATGTGAGAAGGGCTAGCCATGCTAATCCGTTTTGCTGCCACAATATAAATAAAAGCCTTCCTTCCTGAAGAACTGTGCTCTTTTTTCCCTGTGACAAGATGACATTTAATATGACGACTTGATTCTCCTAAATTTACGCCTTTTTTCTTGTAGATGGGTGAGTTCTCAAACCCCCCCCCACCCCCATTGTTGACCGTCATACGGCCAGGGGTGTGACTTGAAAAAGTATCCTTACTCTTCAGGCTGACTTTCTGCTTGCGTGAGTTTTGGCTCAGGAAGAGCTTGTTGAGGTTTTCCACATCTTCATAGACGTTATCACACTCATGGTCTTGTTTGCCGACACTAAGAAGAATAAAAATGAACAAAACGCGGGTGAAAAAGGTTGGGATTAAATCTCACTTCAGATGCGCGTGAATCTCGCCGGTGGCTGGCGCTTCTTGGAAACCCGGCGCAGCTTCCTCAGGGCCAGTGTGGTACTCGGCAGCTGGCGGTTCTGTCTCATCAATGTGAGGAGGCGGGATCACGTTGTCACTCCAAGCATCTTGTGCAATGAACTCTGCCGGATTTGATGGCTCAGGGGAGCTGGCTGGCTCATGAGGGATTCCGTCCAGACCGCCAAGCTTCAGCTCTTGGATGAGGGGGATCTCACTGGCCCCTGTGGACTTGCATGCGTCCGATTGAGGACCCTCACAATCAGGGACTGCAAAGTCAGCTAGTGCAGGAGGTGGAGAGTTAAGAGCTCCAAAATCTAGAACCTCCAGATCTAAAGCGGAGATGTCAACAGTTTCAGTCGGTATAGGTTCCATCTCGGCATTCTCAAAGTCTGGAAACACAGGAGCATCCAGGGCAGCACTGGAGATGGATGGATGCTCCGACTGTGGAGCATCATTGGGCTCTCGGATGGGTTCTAGTACCACCTCTGTGAGGCAAAAAAGCAAAATATAGCATCATTTAAGCAGATGTCCTCCGACAAACACATTGGAGCATGGAGGACGATTCCTTTCTATTATTACTGGTTTGACACAGAGGACAATGTTTCCTATACATTACTTGGCCGCCACAAACAAATATGGACCGCTACTAATACATTTGGTGCTACCTGTTAGTTGAAGCACAAATCACTCTTCTGAAAGTGCGGGCACCTCCTGCACCTAAAGGCACTCACTGGTGGCTCAGTTTTGTTACAAAAAACACCAGAAAAAAGTTCAAAATTAGGTGTGCCCAAAGTGGTCCAGGGGCAATCTGCCGCCCGTGACTGCTTTTTTAGTCACCCACGATGCATTCTAAAACGTATCAATTAACAAGAAAACTAAAAAAAAAACTGCAAAATCTTAAATTCCTGCAGTAATTTTCCAAGAAAAAAGTAAAAATATTAATAGACAAAAGTTGCATAATGTCATTTTAGTAGCATAGTTAAAATATTAAAGAAAACAGGTTATTTTTTAAAAGTTGTAATATTGTGAGAAACTAAATTTGATTGCAGAAAAAGTTTTGATGTTAAAAGAATAAGGTCAAAATATTATGGAATTTAAGTTACAAAACAAATATTTACAAGACAAAAAAACAGCAGAAATGGAAAAACAAGAATGTAAAACAAACATTTTTCAGTATGTGGTCCTGGGTGAAAAAAGTTTTTTAAACTTATTTGCTTCATATTAAGGTTTTTAGGCACTTTTTGCATACCTGTCTTGCGTTGGTTTGATGTCACACCCAAATGTAAAGTACAAATTCAGGAACTGTCCTCAGTGTTCCAATGTTTTGAATGGAAGTGGAAGTGTGCATGCAAAAAAAAAAGTATGAACAACCAACAAAATAGGAGAAGATACAAAAGTCGCATGACCCACAGCTAAAAGAAACAGGAAAAAAGTGAACACACCATTAACCAGAGGTTGTTGGTAACGGCTGAGATCTAATAATGGAGGTCTGGGGGGCTTTGATGGCTTTACCGCCAGTGTCCTCAAATCAGGCAGAAGCTTCTTTGGAGGAGCAGAGCGGGAAGGAAGTGCAGCAGTTGCAGAAGGGGGGTCGGCTTTCTTTCGACCACATTGCATCGTTATAGCAGGCTCTTTGGAGAAACCAATTAATCACGATAAAAAAACGTGATTGATCTCAAATGAAAACACAGAGTGAGAGAACATTGTGATATACTTCGAGCGGAGCTGCTGACTCTGGAGAAATGTCGAGCGGAGATGCAAGCCAGGGGTGGAAGGCACACAGGTGGAGGCGAAGGTAGGTCCGTGTTGTGGAGGCGAAGGTAGGTCCGTGTTCTTTGGTGGCGGAAGGAATGCCCTCTCGTGCGTTATGTAGTCAGGGGAACGCAGAATCTTTGATCTGTCTCTGTTCCGGCTGGGTCTCTTTTTTTTGGGTTGCTCTTTACCATGCAGGACGGGAATCCCCAGAGGCTTGTGACGTCCTCTGAGGGACTCCAGTGTCGTGCTGCCTCCGTTACCGGACCGGGAAGAAGGGGAGATCTGCTGAAGTTGTGGTGGAAAATAAATTGGTCGTTTCCCCCCAGAAGCCCGCAGTCCATCCCTGAAGATAACCCGGGGAACCACCGTTGTCTTGTTTTCTGTGGCAATATTGATACTGTTAACCACTGAACTGCAGTGGCCTCCAGCAAGAGGAAGGTGTTTGGGTTTCTCAGCTACAGCTGATCGAATGCTTTTGGACTGAACCAGGAGAGCCTCCACCTGAAACTTGGCTCTCAGCGCTTTGAAGTTGAGTGCACTCTCCTGAAAGACACAGACCATCATTTACTTAAACAAATGTGGAAAAATTAAGTAATCGGTCCAACCTGGTTGCTGTAACTCTGGGCCACACTCCAACATGGTGGGTGTGGCAAAAGTCGTGACTGGGTAAAGAAGAAAACGCGCCAACTCCACGCAGGCATGTGAGCGGTGTAAACGTGGTGAAGTTTGATTCCCCCTCACTGTGCCCGAATGATGCCAGGAGTTTGCAGCGCTCGCTAAGGCCGTCAATAAATAACTTTTGCATTGATGAGAGTTACTCAAAAAAAGTCACATTGCAAATCAATAAGATTACCATGTCACATGATTAGTCCCACACTAAAAGTGTGTAATGGCGGCTGAATAATTCCACGTCAGGGTGGCTGTAATGGCAGTTGCACATTCCAACAACACTTCCCAGTTTTCTTATGCTACACACTTGCCTCCAAGCGCTCACTCTAAGCAGCATGCTGAACACCGTTGCCCTCTATAGCCCGCACGGTAAACAGCAGCCTGGAACAACACAATACGCCACAGTATTTTTTCCAACTTGATCTCTGCTTAGGTTGCTGCCCGCCCCACCCCCACCCCCAACCTCGGATAAGTGCAAGAAAATGGACGTATCTTTTATTGGATGGACTTTTATTTTCATTAGGGACCTGACTCTCAGAGGTTTGTTACAAAAGTCTGTTGCTCATGCTGTGTAGTTACAGAAAACGCAAAATTAGCAATACGTTTGGCTGCATTATCATTGCTGTTTTGAAGCTGTACATTCAATTACGCAAATTCATGTTTGTGACAAAAGTATATTAATACTTTTTTTTTTTAAAGGGTTGGTACCAAAAAATGTGGATCAGGATATGGACTACTTAATCTAGGAATCAACAGAGAATTAATTGTACACTAGAAAAAACAAATGAGCCATGTTGCCCCCCCCCCATGAATTCTATATAACTTCAATTTAATTATAAACACCGTAATTTTCTAATGGAAAACCACACACTGTTAGCAATTACTAACGGCGTGTTTTTGAGTAAAACAAAACCGAGGGCTTGTATTGCTTCTGTAGAAATAAGCTAATCATCCACGAGGCACGACAAGCATCCAAGCTAGCACGCTAACGTCAAACTCTGCCAACAAAAGGCTTTACCTCCTCCGTTGTATCTCGTTTTTTTCATCACTGACCAGGTTTGCGCATTCAGCAGCTTGAAGTTTGGTGGGTTAATTGTGTGGGTTTTTTTTTTTTAGCTTCTTGGAACAACTTTCAGCTAAAGCTTGACGCTAACAAGCCATTTAGAACGCGCCGCCAGTGCGCGTGAGCACTGTGCGTCACCCCGGACGTGCGCGTTCGTGACGTGTCGCTGGTGGCGACGGGCACGCTCATGGAGTCAAAAAAAACCACGGGAGCACGCCTGATGGGGACTTTCCATCCTGTTTGCTTCCAAATTGAGATATACATTTTGGCTTTGTTTTCTAGACACTTTTGCTTATAGCCAAAATAGACACTATAGCCAAAATATAAATATACAAAATCAGAATACCTACCATTCCTCCAGTTCAAATATGATCTATTTTAAAGGTCACGTGGAATCCACATGGTTAGATGGACTGAAATCAGTGTTTCTACACAATTGTCCTTTTGAACTAGTTTGTGTGTTTGCAATGAACCAGAAATGACTCGAATCAACTTTCCCGGCTGTTGCAAGAGCCGCTGTTTACTCTTGAGCAATGATTTACCGCGGCGGGTCAGGATTGCATTGACTGGGACGACGACGGCTGTTTGGGGATGTTCCATTTTAGTCGTCAACGTTATCTCGTTGCTGCCTTAGCATGGAAAGTGGAATTAATTTAGTCCTGTGTTGGTGCACCGTGCACGTTCTGATCCATTCCAGCACTGGCGCCAACGCGCTCCCGAGGCTCTGGACGCCGGCGCAAAACCGGTGCGGCCTGCGTTGCTGTGACGCTAATGATGGCAGCAGCAATTTAAGACATTGTGCACATAGAAAAGGAATTGACATGATAATGTGTTTTGTTTTTTTTGTCCAGGACAAGCATGGCTGCCGTTAGGAGGGTTAGAGCTGCAAACAGACCGATACCAATCAACTGCAAACTGGAGAGCTGGACGGCATGGACACAGTGCAACTCTTGCACTGAGCAAAAGGTGACACAATTTTTTCCTTTTGGAGTGTGCACTACGCTTTTTTTTCTTGACAGAATCAGAATCATAAGCCTTTCCTAAGTACTGAACGGACGATGGCCAGTAATTCCAAAGGGAACAGAACTCCATTAAGTACCAAGATTTGCTTTGACTGATGATTTATTCTTTATCATTTTAAAATATTTTACATGTGGCCATCTCTGCTTCATGACCTGTCCATTGCCAACCGGAATAAGCCAGTGCTGGGAAACATGATTTCTTTTACTGACTCGAGGTCTTATGAGTCACTTACTGCAGTGAAACGAGTACTCGACTCACTCGAGACAGACCACCAAGTCCATCAGGCAAGCTGGAGATGCTAAGCAACCGCCCGTGACTCAGTGAAAGTTCAGTTTTTCTCAAGTACCTGTGACTCGGTGAAAGTTCAGTCTTTGTCTAGTACCCGTGACTCAGTGAAAGTTCAGTCTTTGTCAAGTACCCGTGACTCGGTAAAAGTAGAGTCTTTGTCAAGTACCCGTGACTCAGTGAAAGTTCAGTCTTTGTCTAGTACCCGTGACTCAGTGAAAGTTCAGTTTATGTCAAGTACCCGTGACTCGGTGAAAGTTCAGTATCTGTCTAGTACCCGTGACTCGGTGAAAGTTCAGTCTCTGTCTAGTACCCGTGACTCAGTGAAAGTTCAGTCTTTGTCTAGTACCCTTGACTCGGTGAAAGTTCAGTCTTTGCTAGTACCCGTGACTCGGTGAAAGTTTAGTCTTTGTCTAGTACCCTTAACTCGGTGAAAGTTCAGTCTTTGTCTAGTACCCGTGACTCAGTGAAAGTTCAGTCTATGTCAAGTACCCGTGACTCGGTGAAAGTTCAGTCTTTCTCAAGTACCCGTGACTCGGTGAAAGTTCAGTCTTTGTCTAGTACCCGTGACTCAGTGAAAGTTCAGTCTTTGTCAAGTACCCGTGACTCAGTGAAAGTTCAGTCTTTCTCAAGTACCCGTGACTCGGTGAAAGTTCAGTCTCTGTCTAGTACCCGTGACTCAGTGAAAGTTCAGTCTTTGTCTAGTACCCTTGACTCGGTGAAAGTTCAGTCTTTGCTAGTACCCGTGACTCGGTGAAAGTTTAGTCTTTGTCTAGTACCCTTAACTCGGTGAAAGTTCAGTCTTTGTCTAGTACCCGTGACTCAGTGAAAGTTCAGTCTATGTCAAGTACCCGTGACTCGGTGAAAGTTCAGTCTTTCTCAAGTACCCGTGACTCGGTGAAAGTTCAGTCTTTGTCTAGTACCCGTGACTCAGTGAAAGTTCAGTCTTTGTCAAGTACCCGTGACTCGGTGAAAGTTCAGTCTTTCTCAAGTACCCGTGACTCGGTGAAAGTTCAGTCTTTGTCTAGTACCCGTGACTCAGTGAAAGTTCAGTCTATGTCAAGTACCCGTGACTCGGTGAAAGTTCAGTCTTTCTCAAGTACCCGTGACTCGGTGAAAGTTCAGTCTTTGTCTAGTACCCGTGACTCAGTGAAAGTTCAGTCTTTGTCAAGTACCCGTGACTCGGTGAAAGTTCAGTCTTTCTCAAGTACCCGTGACTCGGTGAAAGTTCAGTCTTTATCAAGTACCCGTGACTCAGTGAAAGTTCAGTCTCTGTCTAGTACCCGTGACTCGGTGAAAGTTCAGTCTTTGTCAAGTACCCGTGAGACAGTGAAATTCAAGTTTTGCTGGAGGATGCGTGAATCAGTGATCCTTGATTCTTCACTGAATACCTGTTTCCCTTGAAAACTCATGAGTTAACAAAACCTGAGTCTTCACTGTATACCCCTGGATCAGTAAAAATAGAGTCATTGTTAAACTCGAGTCTTCATAACTCTGGTCGTAGGCAAGAACCGGTGAGTCAGTAAAACTCGAGTCTTGCTCAATTACCAGAGTGTGTGAAACTTCAGTCTTCCTCCAGTAGTCTTGGGTCAGTGAAACTCTACTTTTCATTGATTTACAAATGCTTTCAGGGCGACACATTGATTACTGCTGAGTCAGTAAAACTCAAAACTTCAAAGAGTACCCTTGAGTCACTCCAACTTAAGTCTTTGTGCAATACCATTGAGTCAATGAATCTCTAGTCTTTGTCGAGTACCATGACTCTCTGAAACTCTCTGGAGTCCTTCTTCAATAAGTCTGAGTCAGAGAAACTCAAGTCTTCGTCAAGTATCCTTGAGTCAGTGAAAATCGAGTCTTCCTGAAATACCAGACAATGTGTGAAACTTCAGTCTTCCTTGACTAGTCTTGGGTCAGTGAAATTTGAGCATTCATTGAGTCTGTGAAAGTCAAGTTTTTGTTGACTACCATTGAGTCAGTGAATCTCAAGTCTTGTAGAGTACTCTTGAGTCAGTGAAACTCAAGTCTTTGTCAAGTACCATTCAGTCTCTGATTGTTGAGTCTTTGGTGAGTACATGTGAGTCTGTAAAACTTGAGGCTTTCTTGCGTACCCATAAGTCACTGTAATGTAATTTTACTCTGTGTCGAGCACCCTTGAGTTTGCGAAGCTAGAA
This sequence comes from Oostethus manadensis, assembly GCA_024372805.1. NCBI lineage: Eukaryota > Metazoa > Chordata > Actinopteri > Syngnathiformes > Syngnathidae > Oostethus > Oostethus manadensis. The sequence goes on along the minus strand of QODF01000079.1, from coordinate 1,898,393 downwards.
TCTCCGAGTACCTGTGAGCCTGTGAAACTTGAGTCTTTGTGAAGTACTGTACCTGAGTCACTGAAACTCAAGTTTTTGTTGTGTACTCTTGAGTCTGTGAATTTGAGTCTTTGTTGTTGAGTCACTGAAACTTCAGTTATCATCTAGTACCCATGACCCACGTGAGTCTGTGAAATTCAAGTCTTTGTGGAGTAATCCTGAGCCATTGAAGCTTGGCTTTTTGTGGAGGACCATTGAGTCAGTGAACATCTCCTTTTCGAGTACCCGTAACTCGAGGTCTTTAGAGTCTTTGTTGAGTGAGTTTGAGAAACTCCTTGCAGCTCAGAGAAACTCAAGTCTTTTTCGAGTACTCTTGAGTCAATGAAACTACAATCTTTGTCGAAGACCCGTGAGTATTTAAACCCGAGTCTTTGCGGTGTACTCTTGAGTCAAAAAAAACGTCTTTATCTTTATTGACTCTCTTTTTTTTTTTTGTCTTGTCCAGCATCATAACAGCTGAATGGGAGTCAAGGTGCCTTTAAATGCTGAGCAAAATTTCTTTGCCAAGGGAGACTTCATAATCCAAATGAGTCTCCCTTGACATTTGACTGCGTTTATTATGAATTTTGTTGCGCCACATTTCGATGCCGGACCTGACCTGAAAAGGGACGGGTGGGGGATATAAGAAAGGGTGCAGAAGAACCTCACAAACATATTTCAACCATATTATAAACAACCGTGATAATCACAATTTCAGCAACAACCAGAACAGTCACAGAGCAAAATGAGCAAAAATACAGGGGAAAGAAGAAAATAATAATAATAATAATAATGATAATACTAATATTCATGTACACACATTCATATACATATATACACATATACACACACACATACATATATACACATACATACATATACATACACACACACATATATACATATATATATGCACATATTCGTACACGTATACATACACATACTGTGCACATACACATATCCATGCAGTACATACATACATACACACACATACAGTGTGCATATATATGTATACACACATACATACATACATATTTACTAATAATGATAAACATACAAGAAAAACAACGAGAAAAGAAACAGAACCTCTTGAACAATGACCATCCAGATGACACGTGCAACAAATCTACATTAAATCTACATTAGTCTGCAGTGACAGGATAACTGCATCAGAGTGAAACAGAGAATGAGGAGATGTTTGTGGTGAACACCGCCATGCATCCCAAACCACACTCCCTCCAAAAGCGAGGGTCCGACTAGGAAGACGCCGGAGCACGGCCCCCCAGCAGGCTCCCTACAGAGGGGAAGGCCCGACCCCGCCACCCCAAGAGGCAACCGCGAGTCCACTCCGAAGAGGTGCAAGGGAGACCCGGCCCGACGCCGCTCGGCAGCCGAGCAAGGGCCACAGGGGGGGCCTGGGCGCCAACCGCCGGAACACCCGCCGGAGGCCGGCCAGCTTCGGGCAAGCAGGACAACCGCTCCCGAGCCCCCGGGCCCAGAAGCCACCCAACCCCCCAAAGCAGGGGCCATACCCAACACCCCGGGAGCTCCAGGCCACCCCAGACACAACTGCCGCGGGCCATCGCCTTCCCCAACGCCAGAGGCAGGCGCCCATAGAGGGCCCATGGGTCTACTCCCCCCTCTCAGCCCCCGTGACCCGTCCACCCCAGCCCCAGTACCCACACCAAACCCTGTTCCTATACTCACACATGCCACCACATACACTTACACACCTACATTTTCACATATGCACCTGGATGTGCCACCCCCCCAATGCAGCGAGCAGCATCACCGCGAGCTCCCCCGAGACACGGGGCCATACCACCATACCCGGCCGCCGGAAAATCCACAGAGCGCCGCATGCACGCAGGCACTCCTCCCAGCACTGCCGCCGACTGACACCCGGAGCCAAAACAATCCCCCCCCACCGCCCCCAGCCCCAGGGAGCGTCCAAAAAAACAGGGGTGTAACAGGACCCTCTAATCCCCGCCTCCCCACCCAACTAAAAGTGTTATGAAGTGTAAGATGTGTGTGTGTAGGCAATTAAAATTGAGGAGCCGAAACTGCGCGACACCATGGGCAGAACCACTCCGCCGGCTGAGCACGGCTAAGTAGCTCTGCCCACCCTGTGACACAAGTCCCGCCCCCCAAAAATGAATGTGAGGTGTCTGTGAGTCTATGTATAGTGAATAAGTGTAATTAAAACTGGGGAGTTTGCGGCCCCCAGGGCATGACAGAAGGAGGTCATGTTTGTGACCCCCCCCCGGCACACCCCCATGGAGCACGCACACTCCCCAAGATCCTATGTGCTTGTTTGCAGGGAGTGAGGGGGCGAGGGCGCGAGGGATAGTAAGACTAGGAGGGAAATTATATATATATTTTTCCCCCCCCAGAGGACGAGCCATTGGGCAGTAGGCACCCCTGTTTCCCGGGACCCACCGCGGGGCAGGGGCCGGCGCGAGGCGAGGCGAGGCCCCGGACGTTCAGCGACCGCAGCCCGGGAGCAGCCTCACCCAGATGTTACACACTAGCCACCATGCGCGCCACTGCAGGAGACCCCGGCGGCCCACACCCCCGAACACCGCCACCGCCATCCCCACCCCGTATCAGAGAGGAACCCGGGCAACACACCCCACCACTCGAAGAGGCAGCAACCATCCAGGCACAATCACACACCTCCCCACTGCCCCCTGTGCCCACACCCATGTTCAATCCCCTGCACCCAACATACACACAAACACACTGACACACACCTGCACTTGCGCACACACACCCACACCCGCCCAACCTCCTGTACACTCCCCCAACCCTGGTCCTCCCAGGCACCAATCCGGCACTGGGACGCGCACCCATCCACCCCCACAGCAGCGAGTCCAGGCCAACCCAGATGCCCCCGGGGGTCAGATACGCCCCCACTCCTAGGCAGAGGCAGCCCCCGGAACCCAGGAGTGCCGCCCTACCCACACCCAGCCAGCCCAGCCAACCGGCCCGGGGCCCGACGGCCACGACCCAGGCCCCAACCCACGGTCCCCCGCCCCTCCACCAACCGGTCGTCTCGGCACCAGACCTACCCCAGCCTCAAAGAGATAAACACCGGTCCCCCGCAGAGCAGAGCAGCGTAGCCCAGCCCCCCTCCCCAAGGGACCCCCAGCGGCCCGTATACCCCCGGCACCTCCGCCAGCCGCCCAACTCTCAGAGTGAAGTGAAAGAGCTAATCACCGGGGACCAGAGTGAATGAGAATGAAATTGATCGTTTAAAGAGCTAGACATTGTCTCACAAGAGATATGATCTAATAAAAGGTTCCTAAATTGGTTCATACTTAGATTGGCTTTTGTTTTCCAATTCATGAGAATAGTTTTCTTTGCGATGCACAACGCAGTAAGGACCATACGTGAGGTGTTATTATCGATATTGATGCCACCTAAATGGCCAAGTAAACACAATGTGGGGTGTGCTGCAATATTACATCTGGACCAAGTGGACAGCTCCTCACATACCTGAAGCCAAAACCTTTGGACAGGAGCACAATACCACACAGCATGTATATAGTTATCAACAGAGTTATTTGTGCACTGTGAGCAAATATTTGACTTTGTGAGACCCATCTTGAACATCCTTTGTCCTGTATAATGAGTCCTATGAAGAATTTTGAACTGAATTAGCTGTAGATTTAAGTTTTTTGTCATTTTAAATGTATTTGAACATATTTTCTCTAGATCTACAAAAACACAATGCAGCTCCCTGTGACCTTCCCTGTACTTCTCAATCAACATCCTCAAAGCAAATACTGCATCTGTTGTACTCTTTTTTGGCATAAAACCGTATTGCTGCTCACAAATGCTCACGTTTGCCCTTAGTCTAGCTTCAACTACTCTTTCCCATAACTTCATTGTATGGCTCATCAGCTTTATTCCTCTGTAGTTACCACAACTCTGCACATCTCTCTTGTTCTTAAAAATGGGCACCAGGACACTTCTCCTCCATTCCTTAGGCATCTTCTCATTATCTAAGATCTTGTTAAACAACTCGGTCAGGAACTCTATTGCCACCTCTCCTAGACATTTCGATACCTCCAAAGGTATATCATCAGGACCGAGTGCCTTTCCATTCTTCATCCTCTTCAATGCCCTCCTCACTTCTTCCTTACTAATCTTTGCTACTTCCTGGTCCACAACAGTCACCTCTTCTACTCTTTGTTCTCTTTCATTTTCCTCATTCATCAACTCTTCAAAGTACTCTTTCCATCTTCCCCTGACACTACTGGCAACTGTCAATACCCTTCCATCCCTATCCTTTATCACCCTAACCACGTCCTTCCCATCTCTGTCCCTCTGCCTTGCCAACCTGTATAGATCTTTCTCTCCCTCCTTGCTGTCCAACCTAGCATACAAGTCATCATAAGCCCCTTGTTTGGCCTTTGCCACCTTTACTTTCACCTTACGCTGCATCTCTCTGTACTCCTGTCTTCTCTCTTCAGTCATCTCAGTGTCCCACTTCTTCTTAGCTAACCTCTTACTCTGTATACACTCCTGCACCTCCTCATTCCACCACCAGGTCTCCTTATCTACTTTCCTTCCAGATGACACACCATTGGTAGATCACAGAGTGCTAGATCATCACACAGTGCTTGCTCTATATCTCGCCATGGCTCATCTGGATAACTCGTTTTGAGCCATTTGGAGACATATTGCAGTTGATTGGCTAAGAAATACTGAGAAAAGTCCGGAAGCTCTAAACCACCCCTGCCTTTGGTTTGTTTTAACGTAATTAAGCTTATATGTGATGGTTTGTCTTTCCAAAGGAATTTAGAGATGTGGGAGTCCAGTGACTTGAACCAGTTGGAGGATGGTTTGGTGGGTATCATTGAAAACAAAAAATTAATTTTCGGTAAAACCATCATCTTGACGGCAGCCACTCTCCCCATGAGCGATATGAGTAGACGTCTCCACCGCAAAAGATCACCCTCAGTTGTTTTCAAAAGCTGAACGTAATTCAACTGTGTCATCTCTGACAACTTGGGTGAAATGTTTATACCCAAATATCGGATATTCCCTGTCCGTATTATGGCATCAGGTATACCCTTAAAGTGACAGTTAATGGGTAGAGCTGTGGTCTTAGACCAGTTAATAGAGTAATCAGACACTGATGAGTACTTGTTTATAAGTTGAATCGTGCGGGAAAGGGACGCTTGATTATTCTGGAGAAAAAGTAATACATCATCAGCGTAGAGACTTATTTTGTGATCCATTTCTCTGGTGCGGATCCCTTTGTTTTCTTCATGTTGTCTGATGGCCGCTGCTAAGGGTTGGATAAATATGGAAAACAGCGGACAGCCCTGCCTTGTGCCTCTGTGAAGGCTGAAGCTTGAAGAAGTTTGATCATTGGTCCTCACGCATGCATGTGGGTTGGTATAAAATATTCGGACCCAATCAATAAAACCCGGTCCAAACCCAAATTTATTTAATGTCCTGAATAGGAATTTCCAGTTTACCCTGTCAAATGCTTTTTCTGCATTTAGAGAAAGGATAATAGTTTCCAAATTCTGTAAATTAGAATAATCTATGAGGTTAATTAATCTACATGTGTTAGTTGAGGAGTGTCTACCTTTAATAAAACCTGTTTGGTCTGGATGGATTATGGAAGGAGTAATTTTCTCTAACCTTCTAGCCAAAGCTTTACTGATTATTTTAAAATCGACATTAATTAAGGAAATTGTGCGGTAGCTAGATGTGAGTTTTTTCCTGGTTTTAATAAGAGAGTAATATTAGCTAAGTTCATAGTTGGAGGCATTTTATTTTTCTCCTTTATTTCTAATAACATTTCGTAATAAGTTGGCGCCAGTGTAGTCCAGAACTGTTTGGAGAATTCAGCAGGAAAACCATCTGGGCCTGGGGCTTTATTATTAGGCATGAGCTGGAGAGCTTCCTGGAGTTCGCCAACAGATAGAGGTGAGTCCAGAGATGTTTTCTGGTTATGTTGTAATATCGGTAGATTTAAATTACTAAGAAACTGATCTATTTCATCGTCTGATGGGTCTAATTGTGGTGTGTATAATGCTTTATAATAATCCCTAAAAATGGTGTTTATTTTATCAGGGTCATGGCTGATATTTCCTGCTGAGTCTTTAACGCCGTAGATAGTTGTTTTCTCTTTATTTGTTTTTAATTGATTAGCCAAAAATGTCCCAGATTGGTTACTATGTTCAAAGTTCTCCAAGCAAAGCCTTTGTACTGAGAATTGTGTTTTCTTATTTATTATTTCCTCAAGTTCCAGTTTGGTTTTTCTTATATCGTTTAGAGTGTGTTCATCTTGAGAGACAGAGTAGGCCTCCTCTAACGATTTCATTTTACCTTCCAAAACTGATATTTTGGACGTCTCTTTCTTTTTCTTGTGAGAGGAAAATGAAATTATTTTCCCGCGCATTACTGCCTTCCCTGCCTCCCAGAGAACACACGCTGATGTTCCTGGTAAATCCTTGTTTTCTATGTATAGAGACCATTGTCTCTTGAAGTAACTGATAAATTCCGAGTCTTTAAGCAATGATGCATTCAATCTCCAGTTTCGTGTTGGTGGTTTACTGTTCTTATTACTTACCAGTGTAAGTGACACTGGTGCATGGTCGCTGATAATGATGGGATGAATTTTGGTTTCAGATATATCACTCATCAGTGTGCTGCTGGATAGAAAATAATCTAATCTAGAGTATGAGTGGTGGACTGATGAGAAGAAGGTGTAATCCTTAACAGCGGGATGGTGAGAGCGCCAAGCATCACAAAGTCCAAAATCCTTCATGTATTGTTGAACAACCTCTGAGGATTGGTCCTGTCTATTATTTCCATTGCGACTCAGCCTGTCCACTCTTGGATCAAGAACCATGTTGAAGTCCCCTCCAATGATGAGTGTACAGTCTGAGGGATCATAGAGTGATTGAGGGTGGTCAACATTTGGTCCATATACGCTTGCAATGCATAACTTCATATTTTGTATATAAACTTTAATTATGATGAATCTGCCCCGCGGGTCTGTGAGTATGTTATCAATGCGAAAGTTTATTTTTTGTTGATGAGAATTGCTACCCCTCTCTGCCTTGAGTTGAAACAGGCTGAGTACACATGCGGAAAGTGTGTTGTGGAAAGTGCATCTATAGATGTGTTTGTTAGATGTGTTTCTTGTAGTAAGACAATGTCTGCCTTTAAATGCTGCAGGTGATTAAAAATGTTTAGTCTCTTGACCGTGGAACCAGCTCCGTGCACATTCCACGAGATAAACCTCAGTGTACCCATGACCTGACTGGTGTTAGTACTACGGACTCATGCAGGTTTGTTTTATTCCACATGACTTAAATCCACCTGTTGTGTGAGTAGTGTGGACATGCTGCTGTGCCTCAGTTCTATCTGTGTTCTGGTTAATGCATGCAAATAAAGTGAGGTGTTCATTACCCAGGAAGATGTGAGGGAAGCGAGTAAAAAGAGGGAAGAAGAGGGTGCAAAAGAAAAAGGGATAGAAAACAGTGAATAGACAAAAACATACAACATCATTTTGCACGTGTGATGTAGCGACAGACAGGGAACTAATAACTTGTCAGTTTACAGTTGGCATTATTCTTAGTTCATTACCTTAACGTGTCCTTAACACGCTTGTATGTGCAAGTTTACATCGCCTGGTGCAGGAATCAATAGAGCCACGGCGGGATTTTGTGATCCCTGTAAAGTTGACCAAAAGGTTTATCCACCGCGACCACAGCTCAGCATCCATCTTGGATGAATTTTTGGCGAATGGAGAAGAGAGCACGATGTCCATCCAAGATCTCCTTTGGAAACTGGTCGTTGACGCTAAAGTTCTTCCCTCTCAGCTCCCAGCCCTGGGACTTTACTTGTTCTGATTGTTTAAAGTTGGCGAACTTCGCCACAATCGTCCGGGGCCGGTCGGGCGTCGCCTCTTCTCCCTCCTAAGCGATGTACGCGGTGGAAGGCCATGTTGTCCCATGCTTCCTCGGGTAGCTTCCGGTGGATTTAATGAAGTTTTTCATCGTTTCTTCTGGGTCTTCTTTGTCCTCTTCCGGTATTCCTGCGAACACCAGGTTGTCTCTCAAGCTGCGCGCCTGGAGATCCAAAACAGTCTTCTTTATTTTTTTATTCTCCTCGGAGAGCCGACTCATTCCCTCAGTTAGGGATTTCACCAACTCCCTGAGCGAAGCGTTCTCCTCTGCCAGGGCCTGCACCTGCTGCTGGCTAAACTCCACCGAGTCCCGCAGTGCTTGGAACTCCTTGTGCATGATCTCCAGCAAGTTTAAACTGGCATCAAGACTGGACAGTTTGTTATCGATGGACATCAGTATGTCTGCCGAGTCTTTCCCAGGTGGAGAAGCTGTCCCAGGTGAGTCGTCGTTCCTGGATCTCTTTGCCGCCGTTTTGGGAATGGCTGCATTGGGTTTCCCCATGACAACTTCATGGGGAAACCCTTCTTCGAGTCGATATACTCCACAAGACTGACGAGGTCTTCTTCGATGCTCTCCAGAGTGAGTAATTAGGACACACTACCTCTACGTTTATTCTATTAATGTTGCATTTGGCCAAACTAAGCAGTAAAATAGTTCAACGCATGACATTTTTGAAAAATGCGCCTAGTTTTTTTCTGCCGCCTCACCGTCTCACAGGAACTACGTCATTATCGTGCACCCCCCCAACATTAACTACTATTTCTTGGTGGAATAAAAACCACTGTTCTAAATCACTCTTAGTCTGGCCCGTCACCTAGAACCTGTTGGCCTTGGGAGACCCTACCAAGGCCATAAAGCCCCCGACAACATAGCTCCTAGGATCACTCGGGCACTAAAACCCCTCCACCATGATAAGGTGGTGATTCACAGAAGTGCCAGTTTAATTCCTCCGACTTCTCAACGTGTCTATAAGATCCAGTTCCCTCTTGCTTGCTTAAGGATGCTCTTCCACTCACTTGTTAAAACGGACCGTCTTAAGATAGTCAATATGTCGCTAGTGACTGGCTATGTCTCACAGTCATTCAAAGTGGCGGGAATCAAACCGCTTCCTAAAATACAGAATCTAACTTTCATCCAGATGTCTTAGCTACGTACAGACTGATACCCAAACTTCAATTTTTGTCCAAGACCCTGGAGAAAGCAGTTGCCAAACGCTGTTTCCCACAATTGAAGTATTTAGTTGAGGATCCTTTATCAGGACACAGCACTCAGTTACAAACTCCTCATTGTCCCAGACAAAGGTCTTGCTTCGGTGCTAGATTTATTAGCTCTTACAGCAGCATGCTGACCACTTCCTCCTCATACGCTGATGGTCTCTGTTTCTGGACTCTCCCTTTTCCTGACTTGATTTACCATCCACTCCTCGACTCTGTCTTTCTATCTTTCTATCTTGTAGACGGATCGCCCCACAGAGCCTGGGTTCTGGCTCTTCAAGGTTTTTTCCCCAGAGGGAGTTTTTCCCTACATTGGTCAGCAAGTGCAAGTGTAAAGCGCCTTGGAATCACTTTTCATGTAATTTGGCGCGACATCTGTGTGGCATTTGCACGTTCTCCCCGTGCGTGCGTGGCTTTTCTCTGGGAACTCCAGTTTCCTCCCACATTCCAAAAACATGCATGCTGTGTTAACTGGCAACTCTAAATTTTCCATGGGTACAAATGTGAGTGTGAATGGTTGCTTGTCTGCCCTGCGATTGACCGGCAACCACCCCAAAGTCAGCTGGGAAACCTAATATGATGTAAGTAAATGCAGGAACACAAACGTGTTCAGTTAATAAAAATACAAAAATAAATCTGATTAAGAAGTATCTGAAAACGATTTGAAGACATTTTTTTTAAACAAAAGTGAATTTGTCTTCTTTTTTGGATTATTCTCTTAATGAGCAACCCTTAATTAACCATCCGGCAGATGCCTAAGTGTTCCCGGGCCAGTGGAGAAACAACATGTCCTCGGGCTTCCTCAAGGCTTGTTCTTTGATTCAAAGAATACATTTACCATGAACGTCAGACGTAACACATACGTCACATCAAATGCAGACCAGAAACTAAGATGAGGCTTCCACGAGCCTCCACTGAGTCGAATCTGTTCATGTCCAAATAAAAAGGCAAGAACACTAATATTTAAGTTACTGAAAAAACTAATATGATTATGATGTATGTGAAAGGATTTTTTTGAAACCAATGTGAATTTTTATTATCCAATTATTATTATTATCTTACCCAATATTATTATCCTGTTATTCTCTCCACAAGGAACCTGTATTAATATTTTCAGGAGACAGGTAGTTACTCCAGGAGAGCTGGACAGGGCTGTAGAAGGTCCTTAAAACCTCAGCAGGATTGTTATCTGCTCCTTTGTGCAAGAAGGAACAGGATGAGCACTGCCAGAACCCTACAAAATGACCTCCAGCAGGCCACTGGTGTGAACAATCAGAAACAGGCTCCATGAGGGCGTCCTGTAGTGGGCCCTGTGCTCACTGCCCAGCACCGTAGAGCTTGATTGGCATTTGCCATAGACCACCAGAATTGGCAACTACGCCACTGGCGCCCTGTGCTCTTCACCAAAGAGAGCAAGTTCAACCTGAGCACATGCGACAGACAAGAAAGGGTCTGGAGATGCCGTGGAGAAGGTTATGCTTCCCACAACATCATTCTGCATGACTGGTTTGCTGGTAGGTCAGTGATGGTCTGGAGAGGCATATCCCTGGAAGTACGCACAGACCTCTACAGGTTAGATAATGGCATTAGGTATTTAGGCTATTATATTAGGCTATTGGGTATCGGGATGAAATCCTTGGACCCACTGTCAGAACCTATGCTGGTGCAGTGGGACCTGGGTTCCTCCTGGTCCATGACAATGCCCGACCTCATGTGGCTAGAGTATGCAGGCAGTTCCTGGAGGATGAAGGAATTGAAACCATTGACTGGCCCCCACGTTCACCTGATCTAAACCCAATAGAACAGCAATAGAACACTATGTTTAGGTCCATCTGGCACCACCAGGTTGCCCCTCAGACTGTCCAGGAGCTCAGTGATGCCCTGGTCTAGATCTGGGAGGAGATCCCCCAGGACACCATCCGTCGTCTCATTAGGAGCATGCCCCGATGTTGTCAGGCATGCGTACAAGCACGTGGGGGCCACACAAACTACTGAGAATCATTTTGAGTTGCTACAAAGACATTTTGGCTAAATGGACCCGTCTGCTGCTTCATTCTTTGGTTTCCCTCCTCTGTGGGGTGATCATTTTCATTTCTATCCATTTGTGTGGCATCATTTTGTTACTAATACATCACCTACTTATTATCAGAAAAGTTATTCAAGATCATTTTCCCCCCCGTTTAGATCTGATATGTTTTCAAAGTGTTCCTCTAATTTTTTTGAGCAGTGTATAAAAAAACAACAACGCCAAAGTAGCCTCACCACCCTTGAATGCCATCGCGTGTGGTCTGTGGTATAATTGTTGTTGCAAACATTCTGCCCCAACCAGACATGCTGCCTCTTCTCAGAAATGACGCACTGAGATCACAATTAAAGGAAATTATTAGTTGACAGGGTGGAACAAAATTACACACCGAGGCAGGGTTGCCAAACCAGCTGAAAGCAGGAACACACGCAAAACTTAATTACATATGCATGTAAAGCATTGTTTTTGTCTTCTTCATTGTCACCTATAAAATATATTATTAGGGCAGTCAGTTGCCTTTTTGTACATAGTTAACTTAATGCAGGTAGAAAAAAGTTTTTTTTCTACAAGTAAGGATGTAAATATATATGCAAAAATATTATACAATATAATTCGATTCGCAACCACAATGTACTGTACATCAAATTTTATGTGAAAGGGATCAATTTTGTAAATACAAGCCATTATTTTATTTTTTTAAATAATATACAGTTAAAAACCCCCCCAAGGACACCTCCCGGGGAGGGGGGCGCTTGGGGGGAGTGGTTGTTTCGGCTCCGGGTCTCAGTCGGCAGCAGTGCTGGGAGGAATGCAGTCGTGTGTGGGTGTGTGTGTGTGCGTGCGTGCGTGGGTGTCTGCATGCGTGTGTGTGTGTGTGTGTGTGCATAGTGGGATTCCCTGTGGCCCAGTACGGTGGAAAGGCCCCGTGTCTCGAGGGAGCTCGCGGTGGTGCTGCTCGCTGCATTGGGGGGGTGGGACATCCTGGTGCATATGTGAAAATTTAGGTGTGTGGGTGTATGCGTGTTGGAAATACAGGGCACTGTTGGGGAGGGAGGGGTAATCTACGGGAGCCTGCCTCTGGCGTCGGGGAAGGCGATGGCCCACGGCAGTTGTGTCTGGGGTGGCCTGGAGCAACGGCGGATGTTTCAGCCGTTGGCGCCCGTGCCCCCTCTGTGGCTCTTGCTCGGCTGCCGAGTGGCGTCCGGCCGGGTCTCCCTTGCACCTCTTCGGAGTGGACTCGCGGTTGCCTCTTGGGGGGCGGGGTCGGGCCTTCCCCTCTGCGGGGAGCCTGCTGGGGGGCCGTGCTCCGGCGTCTTCCTGGTCGGGCCCTCGCTTTTGGAGGGAGTGTAGTTTGGGATGCATGGCTGTGTTCACCACGGGCATCTCCTCGNTCGAGGGAGGACCGGGATATTGAGTCCGAATGGGCCGTATTCCGTGCCTCTATTGCTGAGGCAGCCAGTTGTGGTTGCGGCCGCAAGGTGGTCGGTGCCAGTCGTGGTGGCAAGCCCCGAACCCGATGGTGGACACCGGGGGTTAGGGCTGCCGTCAAGCTGAAAAAGGAGTCCTATCGAGCATGGATGGCTTGCGGGACTCCCGAAGCAGCTGACAGGTACCGGCAGGCCAAGCGGCACGCGGCTTCGGCGGTGGTCGAGGCAAAAACTCGGGTGTGGGAGGAGTTCGGTGAGGCTATGGAGCACGACTTTCGGTCGGCCTCGAAGAGGTTCTGGCAAACCGTCCGACACCTCAGAAAGGGGAAGCAGCCCCCAGTTCACACTGTTTACAGTGCGGACGGGGGCTTGCTGACCACGACTGTGGATATAGTTGGTCGGTGGAAGGAATACTTCGAGGCCCTTCTCAATCCCACTGACATGCCTTCCATAGAGGAAGCAGAGTCTGAGGATACGTACGTGGACAGTTCTATCACCGTGGCTGAGGTAATTGGGGTAGTCAAATCACTCCCCAGTGGCAAGGCTCCGGGGGTAGACGAGTTCCGCTCAGAATTTCTCAAGGCTCTGGATGTTGGAGGACTGTGTTGGTTGACACGCCTCTACAACATTGCATGGAAGTCAGGAACAGTACCTCTGGACTGGCAGACCGGGGTGGTGGTCCCCATTTTTAAAAAGGGTGACCGGAGGGTGTGTTCCAACTATAGGGGGATCACACTCCTCAGCCTTCCTGGGAAAGTCTACTCCAGGGTGCTGGAGAGAAGGGTACGACCGTTAGTCGAACCTCGGTTAGAGGAGCTGCAATGTGGTTTTCGTCCCGGTCGCGGAACACTGGACCAGCTCTACACCCTTGCAAGGGTACTCGAGGGTATGTGGGAGTTTGCCCAACCAGTCTACATGTGCTTTGTGGACCTGGAAAAGGCATTCGACCGTGTCCCTCGTGGTGTCCTGTGGGGGGTGCTCCGGGAGTACGGGATTGATGGTCCGCTTCTACGTGCCATTCGGTCCTTGTACAATCAAAGCAGGAGCCTGGTTCGCATTGCCAGCAGTAAGTCGAGCTTGTTTCCGGTGAACGTTGGCCTCCGCCAAGGCTGCCCTTTGTCACCTGGGATGAGACTCAGCTCCTCCAAATCCGAGGCCATGGTTCTCAGTCGGAAACGGGTGGACTGTACCCTCCGGGTTGGGAGGGAGGTCTTGCGTCAGGTGGAGGAGTTCAAGTGTCTCGGGTTCTTGTTCACGAGTGAGGGAAGGTTGGAGCGTGAGATCGACAGACGGATCGGTGCAGCATCTGCAGTAATGCGGGCGCAGTAGCGATCGCTGAGGACCGGGAAGTCTGGACTTCCCTACTGAAGCTGCTGCCCCCGCAACCCGGACCCGGGTAAGCGGAGGACAAATGGATGGATGGATGGATGCTCTGTGACTGTTCTGGTTGTTGCTGAAATTGTGATTATCATGGTTGTTTATACTATGGTTAAAAATATGTTTGTGAGGTTCTTCTGCACCCTTTCATATATCTTCCACCCCACCCGTCCCTTTTCAGGTCAGGTCCAGCATCGAAATTTGGTGCAAAAAAAAAAGAAACCCCCCAAGTTTTTTAATGTTTAATCCAAGTGAGAATTTGTCGCACTTTGTTTGACGGTCATTGAACACACCTTCTAAGTTCTCCCATGCACAGTTCCACTTTGTGCTGATACTATGTGGAAGTGCAGGTATGGTAAGCTTTGATGACCTCATTGAGTGCTGATGTGCATATTTGTGTGGCGCACCTCTCTGAAAGACAAAGTAGTCCTGCAGGCTCGGTCTGGTGAATGGTGGCTCTTTATTACTTCTGTTCTTTTAATTTGGTGATATTGCTGTCACAGTTTTACGCAATAAAAACACATCTGTACTGAGCCACCTCAGCTAGATTGTCTCAATGTGAAGGAGCAGCGGCTCAACTCTGAGCTCCTCCAGGATGGCTGAGCTCCTCACCCTATCTCTTAGGCCTCAGATTTGGAAATGCTGAATCTCAACCCAGAAGCTTCACACTCAGCTGCAAACTGCTCCAGTAATCCCTGAAGGTCACAGCTTGATAAGGCCATCAGGACCACATTGTCTGCAAATAGCAAATATCCAGAGACCACCAAACTGGACTCCCTTGATAGCTTGACTGTGCCTAGAAATTCGGTCCATGAAGGTTATAAACATAATCTGTGACAAACCGCGTTTTGCGGAGGCCAACGTTCACTGGAAACAGGTTTGACTTACTGCTGACATTGTGAACCAGGCTCCTGCCCCCTGAAAAAGACTTTCCCGGTACCTGTCAGCTGCTACAGGAGTCCCACAAGCCCTCCGTGTTCAATAGGACTCCTTCTTAAGCTTGAGGGCAGCCCTGACTTCTCATGTCCACCATTGCGTTTGGTTCTTGCCGCCACGACTGGCACCGACCACCACTGGCCGCAACTATGACTGACTGCCTCAGCAATGGAGACACAAAATATGGCCCATTTGGACCGGATATTCCTGTCCTCCCCCGGGATGCAGGAGAAGCTCTGCCGGAGATGAGCGTTGAAGACTCGACAAACAGGAGACTGACAGATATTCCTAGCACAGCATCGCTACACATTTGGGTCTCCCAGGTCTATCCAGCATCCTTTCGCACGAGCTCGAGTTCCTCCTCCACCAAAGAGGTAACATTTCATGTCCTAAGAATCAGATTTGAAAACCAGGTCGCCCGGACACATGCCCTCAACAGCTACCAACTTATTAAATATTAACACAATAATATTAAAAGGTTTGAGAATTACTTAATAATGTAATTAAAGGTCATACTAATAATAATGCAAAGCCAGATTGTTTTGTCGATGAGAACAGAGCCATCTACAATATGAATAACATAGTAAATAGTTTCAATCATTTCTCGTAAATGTTGGACCAGATTTGGCAGCAAATATTTCTGAGCTTAGTAGTAATAAATTGGAGTCACTGATAGAATGAACCCAAATACAATGTTTCTCTCTATAGTGAGTGATGCATAAATAATAGATACTGTAATTGTTACAATAAAACTAAAAAATAAAAACATCAGACTGTTTTGATATGGATATGATGTTAGTTTAAAATGTAATACAAAATACAGTGGAACCTTAACTTCCGAGCGTATTAACTTTCGAGTTTTCCGACATACGAGCCGTTACGCGGACAACTTTTTTCTTCGGTATACGAGATTTACGAGCGTACAAACATCTATTAAAGCTCATCCAGACGAAGACGATTCGAGGCCTGAACGCACAATTACTTTATCAAACCCAAGCATCATCCACACGAAGCCGGCGTTTTCGGGGTCTGCGAACAAACACTTTTGAAACCGGGTCCCAGAGTGGGAAAATTTGAAGACGCTGTTAGGGACTCCGTAGCTCCATAGTTACGGCCTCCCCCCAGCTTCTACAAAAACGCTTGTGTCAGAAGTTGTAGCACTGAACACATTAGATAGGGCAGAGCCAAAGAAAAACATGGAGATACACTTACACCAACTCTTTCTTTGTTTCTTTGCTGGAACAACCCTGCACTGTCCTCTTCTAGACTGTCATCATAGCTCTTGAAACTTTGTCCATCATTTTCAAAATATATTTTGCAGGATGCTACAAAGGAAATGGTTCAGTTAATAATGAATAGTTAACAATAAAAAAGTAATAAAAACATATTTAAAATAAAAAAAAGAAAAAAAACATATAATTAAGAAATGTTCATTTTAGGTTGATCGGGACAAGGACAACATAACTCACCCACTATGGCCTCCTTGTTACCTTTGTATTGTGAGTTGAAGATTCACAAGGGAAAGAAGTTTGTGATTAGGAGTGAAAATGGCCTGCAAGCTGATACAGTATATTGTAGTAAACTTTTACAATTCAACTCACAAATAAAAATGTTAACTCACCCTGTTTGGAGAGAAGGTGAGCTCATTTTGTGGCCAATGGTTAACCACGCCTTCTGCCACAGACCACTGCAATGGCCACGGCATTGACCACCACCAGGGGCCGCTTCACCATGGCCAGCCATTTAAAACCTGAGTGAAGTTGGCCCCCCAACCTTGATGATGGTTTCGACTGAACCTAGTAGCACAAACAAGGACGGTCAAAATGAGACCATTCGTGTGCAGCACAAACAAATGAGACTATTCGACCAGAGTTTTGCGTGGGGTGTGGGGCCAAGACACTCAGGTCAGAGACTTCCGCTACGGAGAAATGTCAGGAGTCATGTCTACTACATATTATTGCTGAAGTACACTAGGTGTTCTATCACTACGCCCCCTGACGCAACCAATCCCTGTATCAAATCAAGCTACACCGTATTCATAGCTACTTTTTGTATTACACCAGGAAGTGAAACCAAAACATCCTACCAGACTTAAAAGCAACGCCCCAATGCCTGCCCATACACTCTACACCCCATCACCACACACACAGATAAACAAATGAATGTAATGTATGTAAGTAAAGTTGAGCATAGAGGAACCGGGTGAGGAGGAGAAGCCGTCTGTACTACAAAAACCCCACAATGATTTCATGCAAATAATAAAGATAATGAAATAGTTAAAGGATGGAAAATAAGACTAATGGAATTACTACACAAGTAAAGTAATACAGTCAAGTAAGTGCGAGTAAAAAAGGTGTCCCTGGTGTTGGCCAATTATGGGGTGGTTAACCATTGGCCACAAAATGAGCTCGCTCTTGCTGCCTGTTTGTGCCTCATATTTGTCGTTGGGGTCATTTTAGGCATTACGTATGTCACGTGGGCTCGAGGTATGGTAAATGTTGGAATTTGAAACTGAAAGAATATCTAGTGGTTTACTTTTAACAGGCTGAATAAAAACGATGGGAGAGAGCAACTGTTCCAAGCCAACAAAAATGATAGCACAATATTTTTATTACAACACTTGAAATGGTACCAGCGATCAACAAACTATAAAAAAGGGTTTTTAAATGGAATATATAATAGGCAAGGAGGCGATCCGGTGCCCAGCGCAGGCCAAGTTTCCCACTTCACTCGCTGGTTGTCCACCGCGTCGTGATGGCCTTCCGTTCTCGACCGGGTTCAGCTGCTTCTCGTCCCCGCCCTCTCACGTCGGGCCACTCGTCTCTACGCCGTGCGATCCGTCCAACCGGCGGGCGCGCTGTACTGCTCGCGACGCGCGTTCCTGGACCCACAACACACCAGGCAGCACCGAGCGCACAACACTGCACCAAATGCCCAAAGGCCAGCGACGTAACTTGAGCACCACTACACAAAAGGTACTCACGTCGGAGGCAGAGTTTCCTCTGCCCCTGCGATGATTCTGCTCAGTGGTGCTCCCTCTGCTCCAAGAGCGTCCTGGTGCTGCGTCCGTTCGCTGTGTCGCGTCCACGGATAATCCAGACACACCACGTCTACTCCTGACGTCCACTTGTCTCTCCCCCTTGCGCGTGCGACCCACCTATTTATATCCTCCCAGCAAATTTCCGGCCACCCCGCAGGTGCGCTAATTGCAAGCACCTGGAGTTGTTATTGGTGGGGAAAAGTCAGGTGCTTGGTGTGCCGGAAACACCCAAACACGCAGAACAAAACACACATGCACACCAAGACACAACCACAACCAAATCTCACACTGTGCCGGATCACACGTAGTCTTTTCAGTTCTTCATATAAAAACAAAGAAATTAAACATTTAAAAATAAATATTGAACATGAAATAAAGTTGCTTATATAATATAAGATTTAAAAGACTGTATATGTAATTAATGAAATACTGCAGTTTTCCCCCATTTTGCCCATTTTACTGCCAGCTGCAACTGCTCCCTTGTCTACTCCTCATGAAACCTCAGGAACTATTTGGTTCAGCAACAATGGACTCTGTACCTCCAGCCCTCGCCTCTTTTACATGTGACTATGAAGTCAAAGAGCCCTTTGCTGACACTGACATTGCTTGCTTATTTGTTACCGTCCTAAACTGAGTCACAAGCTGACAGAAGTTGCCTGGAAATCATTTTCAGTACTTTAGTTTGTAGTACAATAATATTTGTATCCACAATAAGTAGGGATGCACAATAATAATAATAAGTCAGCGATAGTAATGGCAACTATGATGTCGCACCACAGATTTTGATGCTGAAAAAATTCAAGCGATAATGTAACCCGATAATTATAAATTGGAATTAGCCTCTAAATTTGTGCAGTCTGGCGCCGCAGCCCCTCCTCCCTCTGAAGCGCTTGTCGCATGTGTGACGCATCACGTAAGATTCTTACATGGTAGCAGTAGGATAACATGGCGGTTCCTTCACCTGTGTGGGTCTACTTTTCAATACAAGTTCAATACATCTCCTCTTCTTCAGTTCAAAAGCAGTGCAGTAAGACCTATACATGGGGTTGTTTTTTGTGATCGTACCAATACTATATTTTTGCACTCTAAACTGTTAAAGTTCTTTGATTTAGTTTTTGCTCAACTTTTATATAAAGCCAATAAAATATCCTCCCTACTAACATGCAAAAGCTCTTTACACAGAGAGAAGGGGGTTTTAAGGGGATGTGGTGACTTTAAAATTCAAGCAGTGAGACCACCAGGAAAAGTTTGTGTGTGTCCTTATGTGGCGTTAAACTTTGGACCAGATCGGGGCTACAGACCAAGCAATTTTTAAAAATTCAATCAATTCATTCAATCATATTTCAATCAAGATATAAATAAAAGGTTCCATCTCAGTACATAAATGAGGAAAAAGGTATTTGAATGTTACCTGCTGTTTCTGGTACTATGAGATATCATTACAATAGAAGCGTCATCACTCATGACCATGTAAGTCCAGGATAACATGTCCTGTATATTAACATATGCAGCCTGGTAGAGCCGTCGTAACTTCCCAAATAAATCTAGTGGTTGTGTTTTCAGCATTTTGATGCTGATGGTCAGAGATACAGACCCGCGTCACATGACAGTAATTTTTAGGACTTGCTTGACAAATGTTCCAAAAAACTCGACTTGACTTTGACTTGATGTTCTTGACTTTAGACTTAACTCGGACTTGAACTAATTGACTTGAAATTACTTGTTTTTGGTTTAAAGCTTTGTTATATTTTTAAATTTTTGCAATTTGGCAGAACACAACATGGACAAGCCAGAAGGAAAAACAGACACAAAGATTTAGTGAATGTTTGTTTATATAACTTGTTTCCAAACAGTGCCCGTAACACGGCAGTAAAACGTAAACATACCAGAAAAGTCGTTCTTATTCATCCTCTTCCTGATGAGGAGCCTCAGTTACTGCTGAAGTTGTGTTGTTCTCCTCCCGTAGCAGTCCAACATTTTTAAATCAGTTGGGGAAAAAAGTCCTAATTTAACCTTTGACCCAGGTCAAGGGTCACACAAGTCTCCTGTGTTTATAGCTGTCTCTGGGAATGCCTGTTAAATGAAGCATTAAAATCATCAAGATTTCAGGAATTAAGTTGTAAATTGACGACAATAATATTGTATATTTACGAGAAAAGATCGTCATATTACGAGAGTACATACAAAACTTTATGGGAATAAAAGTCGTAACTTTATTTTATAGGCATTGCTTGAGACCGCTATGACGCGGAGAGGTGTATGTGGAGGGGCGGGGCACTAGAGCGTAGCGGTGAGATGATGCTAACCCAAGCTAACCTGGTTGTGGCCAACTGCTCTGTTTTGCTGTCCCGTTATAAATAAAAGCTTGTCTGAAGCCAGAGGGAAGTTCCCCTCCCCACTGAAAACCTAGGCTGTAGTTTCCCTCGCACACGTATGACACAATGACACGTAAAATGACCACTTTAAATCAGAACCAATTTTTCTTTTTAAAACTGCTGTATATAGGCCTACGGGCTCCCCCATGACGGCGTTCCCAATGCATTTATGTGGTGGAGTTGTACAATCTTGTTTACAGCCACGTCTACTTGCTGATGCTGAGACCTGTCCTTTTGTGTTTGTTTTCCCTGATGCATTGTTTGTGCCACACATGGTTTTTAAAAACCAGTTTGACTGGAAAACAATAGACTCTGTCTATTACTATTGTGCCGAAATGAGCCAACTTTAATTGGCTTTAATTACACCAATGACTGGTATAAACTGCCCTATGTCCTTGTTGCAAACACTTGTTACATATTTTACATACATATCATTCCAGGGTGGGTAAAGAAAGCATATAAAAGGATGGCTTTTTGTTGTCCTCAGCATCAAACATCACGACTGCAAAGGTAACACGACTTCACCTCTTCATGTTCTTGCTACGTTTCATGTGGTACTTTTAATATAACAGTGTTTGTCTATCGTTGCAAAGATGGCATTTGCTCTTCGCGTGTTCTTCCTCCTTTGTGGGATCAGTGGACTCTTGACTGGAGCTGTAAGTCAAAATCTCACCTGCTGACTTCAAACACGCATTTCATATTCTGTTTCTTTTATTTGCTGTCTTCATATTTGTCAGTGATGTGTTCTTTTCTTCTTTATAGTGGTCTTGGTCTTACAACAAAAAAGGTTGGTAGCTGTGGCTCAGGGGCGGACTTACTATTAGCAAACACAGGCAAAGACCCTGACATTTCCAGGGCCCCTAAACGTCTCTTAGAAACCGATTCTTGATTTTTTTTTCGTTTGATTCGAAGTACTGATTGCTGTTTTAGTCTTAATTCGCATGCTTAAAACGACATCAAAATACGTAATCTATTATGATTGACTTGATTGCTTCCCACTCCCTTCTCGTGCAATGAACTATTTCATGTTACTGCACATGTGCAAAACAAACGTGTTTGCGTGGTTTGTTTTGTGTAGTATATAAACATAGAAATGTAACTAGCAACTTAAACTGACAGATAACTAACAGATTCCAAAAGCAGGAAAAAAAGTTGCCTGAATTACTTTTGTAAAAATGGAAGTTATAAAAATGAAAAATAAAAACTTTTGTCAGTTTTTTCAGGACAAAGAAGTAAAGGGCCCTAAAGACTGGGTTTGCCTTGGACCCCCAAATGACTAATTATGCCCCTGCTGTGCCTTAACGATGCCTTTTGAAATGAAGTATTACTTAGCTCACCTCAAATAATAATTGTGTTGCAGAATGTTGCTGTCCTGAGTGCTGGACTCTGTTGAATGATAACTGTTACATCTACCAAGATGAACCAAGGACGTTTGCAGATGCAGAGGTATGGAGGAATTCCACACAGTAGGTGTGATGTAGATCTAAACCAGTTGGAATTGGAATCAGTGATTCATCTTTTTGTCTGTTCATTTAGCACATTGTCAAAAGTCTAAATTGTACCATCTGATGGACCAAAATGATGACATTTATTTTGTCACTTTTTTTCTTCCATTAGAAAGTCTGCAACATTCTTGGTGGGAATCTGGTCTCCATAACCAGCGGCCTGGAAAATGCTATTGTTGATGAAGTGATTCTGGCAGGAGACGGAGATAACGGCTGGATTGGACTTACTGATGCCGTTGAGGTGAAACATCTACCAGAACCAAAGTTGTCTAGTCATCAGTAGAAGTATTTACTGGCACATAGAAAATGGATGAGTCCTCCTGATTAAATGTAGAATACAACTTAAAGGAAGGAGGTGTAGAGCTGAGTGTTTTGTGATGATACCAAACTTTGCTAATAATTTCAACACAGTCAATATTGTGACAAACAAGCAGTAGATAAAGTTACATGGAGTTCTTATCTTCAGTGGCAACTCATTTACAGTAAATGTGACTTTGTCTTCCAGGAGGGACAGTTTCTTTGGATTGATGGCACCGACTTTGATTACGAGAACTGGGCCTCAGCGGAGCCTAGTGTGCAGGGGTGTGTGGAGATTGGTGATGGAGGTACGTGTATAATCAGTGAATCCAACGTACTGTTCTTGTGATTGAATGTAATGTCATTCTTAAAACGTTTTGTGTTTTTTTTGTAGGTGAATGGGATACTGTTGATTGTGGCAATGATATCGGATTCGTTTGCATCAAAAAGAGCACCTGTAGTTATCACTAATCATCCCTCCTAACATTGTATCTTCTAGAACAATGTCTTTTACTAATCATGATGACTGTATTGGGACAATATCAAACATTAGTGGTGTCTTTGTATCTCTGGGTTTACTGTCAAGTGTCATTTCTTCTTCTCGCTGTTGTTGATTGTTAGTCAAACACATATTAAAACTGAAAAGATCTTTTGTCTACTAAATGAAAAGGAAACTGTCTGCATCAAATATGTCTTTGTGTCTTTTTTTCTGTGCACCCAATTCCAAACTTGTGTTTACTTGAATATAGAACTATTTTGACATCTCACTCAATCGTGTTTTTTTCAGTATCATGGGAACGACGTAGTCAGGAAGATTTCCATCAATGTAATTTTTAATTTTCTAAAGCTGTATTGACACTAAATCAAGCATCGCTGCACAATGAAAAGCAATATTTCATGTGGAAATGTTTTATATCACCATTACAGGATTAACACACAGCAATTTAGACCTTAAGAGTTCAAAGAAATGTAAAAGAACTCAAACTAATGAAGCGGTTTAACTTTTTCCATTTTATATATTTTAACTTCAATACTTTCATACTTTGTACCTAATTGGTATTTTTACTTTCTCCCATTTTGTTAACCTAAACCGCTTAAAACGTGCAACTTCACTTCCTTTACAGAAGGAGGAAGCTCTCGTTGGTCGTACCAACCAGGCTGGTTTTCTGGCCCTTTTGTACCTCGGCTATTTCAAGGGAAGCAGACAACAAACATAACTTATGCATAAGTGTGTGTGTGTCTTACGTGGGGTGTGGCTTAAGTGCTTGCAACAGGAAAGGGGGCAGGATACTAGAGACTTTTAATAGCATCTCTTGTATGAACTCTAAAAGGCCGATGCACTTTTATCTAAGATAAACTGTATTGATAAAACAAACACAGCACGAGTCCTGAGACAAGCACAAGGAACACTTGGTGAAGGAAACTTTACACACCCCACCCTCATCAGCCATGGCGACCAGAGCAACAGCTGCCTCATGAAACTCCATTTCATCCTACATAAAAATCTTGTTTTGTTGATAGTTTAAAAACCCAACAAGTCTATGGTACTTGCTGAAGGAAAAAAGTTGTCATAAGAAGAGCAAGTGTCTTCGGAACCAGCTTGATTGGGGTGTGCAATTATTGAAATTTATAAGGTGGCCGAGAGGTGCAAAATGCGTTAACTGAAAGAAAACCAAATTACAATTACACGACACAGAAGGGGATGTACCAAATCCCAGAGTTACAGGAAGTTATTGCATTTGGACTAATCAACTGCAGGGCTTTGGTTGTTGTTGAAAATGGCAAAGTCCGCTGAAGAATTTAAGGTAATTTTTAAATTAAAAGATCGATCAGGAGTTGGCATTAGAGCGGTAAATCCTTTAAAAGTTGCAGAGGCACTGAAAAATGTTGGTGGTTATCATGACGCTCGGGTTTTATCGAATGGAACTTTGCTTGTACTTTTGTAACCTGGTGGGACGATCTGGGAAAGTTAGTCATGAAAGACAGACTGCTACATCACGTCAGTGCTAGCCACACAGGGAAGCAGACAAACCAACTTGTACTACCTGCTCAGTTCTGCACAGCTGTGCTCAAGTCTCTACATGATGACAAGTCAAAGTCAAAGGGCAGCACCATTGCACCAGATTTTCAGTAGAGGGCCCAGGGATCAGCAATGTGTTAGTGGTAATTGACCACTTTACACGCTATGCACAGGTCTTTCCCACCAAGAACCAAACTGCTCTAACCAATTTAGGTGACAAGTAGTTGTCACCAAGGTCTTGGTGGAGTAGTATTTCATTTCATCAAGGCAGAGACTTTGAGTCAAGGCGTATAAAAGAGCTGCTGAAGATCCTGGGAATAAGCAAGTCTCGCACGATCCCTTATCACCCTCAGGGTGACCCTCAGCCTGAGCGGTTTAATCGTACCTTACTGTCAATGCTGGGTAAGCTAAGCCAAAAGAAGAAGAGACAATGGAGTCAGCATGTTTTCCATCCTGTGCATGCTTAAAACAGTACCAAATGAGACTACTGGATACTCCCCGTACTTCCTAATGTTCGGGCGAGAAGCAAAGCTCCCTGTTGATCTATGCTTTGGCAACAGTCCTGACGACAATGGAGAACCACAGCACTCAGCCTATGTCACCAAGCTGAAACATGACCTTCAAAGTGCATACAGGATGGCAGCTGAAGTTTCAACCAAGACACATTTGAAAAACAAAAGAGTGGGACAGCAGAATTTTGAACCGGGAGAAAAAGTTCTGGTAAAGAATCTTGGATTGAAAGGAAAACACAAGCTTGAGAATTGTTGGGGAGCATTTCCATATGTTATTATACAGCAACTGCCAAATCTTCCGGTGTACAAGTTGAAACCACTCAACGGCAAAGGCAAAGTAAAACACTTCACAGAGACAATCTTTTGCCGATTGGCGATCTTGTGAGGATCCCCATGCAAGATGAAGAACGAAAGCCAGGTACTGGAAGCCACGTACAAAGGAAGCCACGTACTAGAAACTGTGCAAAGACAACATAGTCATGACCATCACTCAGCACAAATGGAAAGTGAACTGTCATCCGACTACTCGGATTTGAGTACATTCAACCTCGAAAATCCTACAGAACTTACCTGGAACAAGTGCTGAGACAAAAACAAGAAACAAGCTGTGACACATGTAGAAAACCACATGAAGAAGACCATGTTCAAGATGAGCACCCACCAGATAATGTCCTTGAATCAGAATCAGATCCAGAACCTACCACAAGTGATGAAGATGTCCAACAGAGTCCTCAGAACTTACCACTGATGCAGACACATAGACCGAGACGAACAGTTAAAACTGTCATCAGACTCACTTATGATCAGCCAGGCAGACCAAGAGATCAACCTCTTACCATCTTACATAGAGGTGTTACCATTCATGTTGGTAAAAGTTAAGACGTTTAGAAGGGGGAGGGTGTAACCTGGATAGGAATATAAATATAGTAAGAAAACAGTGATACAAATTCATAATATATGTTACAATTACTGCTAAGCGGTGGGTTTTTTGGCACTGTACTCTCGCATTTGAAGGGTTTTGCTGGGATTCGCTCCCAATAAAGAGGCTTTGTTTCTTTTGCCATTTTTATTCTTGGAGGTGAAAAACCTTAAACCACACAAAACCACCAATGTTAATACACAAGTTTAAAAATACAATAAATAACAATTAGACAACATTCATCAATATGTCAGTTTTACGATTCATATTTTTAACACTGAACTGCATATTCAAATTTAGCATTAACACAATTTGACATGTATTCTCCTCTGCTCTTTCTCCGCTCTCTGAGCACCACGCGGACATGTACTGACACTCTACTTCCCCGTGTTAATTAGTGGCCGAATACACCTGGCGCTCCTCGGCACGCACGTCGGAACGTCTCGACGCACGTCCTGTCTCGCCGCAACAGTTACAAAGGAATAAAAGCATAAATAAGCTATGTTACATAAATATAGTTAAAAGTATATTTCATTTGGTAAGTGATGTGTTTAAAAACAGTTAAAAGCACCTGGCAATAAGTTAAAAAGCTGTACAATGTATCTTGCCATCGATGTATTTTATTTTGAAAATCTAGAAGAAGTGCGATGTGTGTGTGTTACGTTACTAGTCTATCTTTGTATTAGCTTCACAGATGGTAAACTGCAAGTACATGAGAGCTTAACATCGAAAAGAAAAGAAACATAACAGATGAGGGGAAAAGAAAAATGTAGAGTGGAAAGTGTCAGCGATGGACTCATTGGGGAGGGATCATTTTCCAGTCTGGAGCCACTTTTGGAGAATGGGGTGAGGTTAAACTTCCCTCTGGCGAACTGTAAGTTTAGTCAATGAACAGGTGCTGCGGTGGAGGATGTCAGTAGATGAGCATTGTGAGTCAATGGCTCGTCCGGATGTCCCGTCTCAGCTGGCCTGGTCCCAATCCATGGCTGCAGCCCAACTGGGTGGCACCGTCGCCACTGGAACAATCCCTTTCTATAGCTAGTGGTGTGCCTCATACTAGCCTGACCGTCAACTACTTCCTATGATTTATGGATTACTATTGAGTATATGTGCGGCCTGTATCTTATTGATTTCTGTAACTTCGTGAAATATCCTAAAGGTGATAACATGATGATACTGAACAGGATGTGTAACTCTTGCTACCCTGAACCATTGTTTAGATAGCTGCTTGACTCCCTGTATAGGTGTGTAGTTAACCAAGGCTGGAGCGTAATCGGACTGCTGAGTATCTATGTACGTGTGTGCGGTGAATATGTTGAATAACTGAAATAGTATAGCTATTGATAATTACCGACTGATGCTGCTAAGATGTACGTGTGTTTGCATTGTTATTCAGTCCTACCAAGTCCATTGTCCTTCTAGGTCAGTCCAGTCCTTGGCATGGCGGTTTTCCAAGCAATGTTAATATAGTTCGTGGCGAGGCCTCAGCATATTGTGATTTTGAACGGCGGTGGTCAGCTCAATGTCCAGTGTCCTTCCTAATCACATCATCAATCATACCTCATGGCTAAGTGAGTCCTCTGAGTCTCTGTCGTCATCAAAAGTATCCGGATTGGGAAACAGGTCAGGCTGCTCAACCACCAGTTGCGCCAGCTGGGCCTCCGCCACCTTGGTAGCCGCCAGCACAGTCATCTGTCTTACAAAAGTCTTAATTAGTAATTTCTTCAGAATGGGTACGATGCAGCAAAGTAACAAGCATATTAATGTCAGAACTACTACTACAGTTATTCCCATCTTTGCCAGATTGGCACCCCAGTACCCCAGCTTTGTTGTGAACCAGTCAAGTGACATTGTATCTCTTGTAACACTGCTCAGCAAACATGTGGCAGACTCCCCCTTTTTCACCCAGCATCCAATCCAAAGCTTTGGCGATTCTGCCATGACGTTTTGGTCGTTTCGTGTAACTGCTCTCCAAGTGCTCTAAAGGCCTCATTTGAACAATTGATGAATCGTTGCTGATTGTAATGCACGTATTTATCCACTCTGTATTTTTATTGGCTGAAATCCAGAGAAATATAGACTCCAGACCAGCTTTAATTTTGCTACTTGCTTTAAATTCCCCAGGTATTCCCCCTGGTTTTCCTATTGTATCTAGATAGACACGAGAGTCTGGTACATATGATGTTTTAAATCTTGTATAGCCCGTTCAACTTTGAGTTTTTAGCAATTCAATATGGTGACCAATATCCTTGCTGCTTTATCTTCTTTACCACTTCCCCCTTTGCACAGTGATCCAAACTGTGCACATCTGATACTAGCAAAGTAAGCAGCGGTACGGGTGCAACAATCAGTCCTTCGTGTGATCTCCATAACCCTTTCTCATCTTTTGAAGCTCCTCCCTGTTGCCACAATGTGTGTTCACTTAACCCTGCCTTCTGTTGTATCAGAACAATATCATCTGAAGAAGCAACTGGTTCTATTGACACCAATGCAGCCAAAGCAGTCACTTGGCTTTTAGAAGCAACTTTTGCTGCTTCGTCTGCTGCATTGTTTCCATGCACAACATCCCCATCTCCCTTCCGGTGTGCTTGACATTTGATTATTGCAAGCCTTGAGGGTTGCATCATTGCTGAGATAAGTTCCACTATTCTTGCTTCCACACTGCCCCAAACAAATGATACACTCCATGTGCATACGCTGAATCTGTATACACATTTGCTATCTTTCCTTTGGCAATCTTACATGCTTCAGTCAACGCCTTCAATTCAGCTAGTTGTGCAGAACATGGTTGCACACATTTTTTAGCCTTTACTGTTACAAATTTACTTCCTTTCTGTTTGACAATTGCAAATCGAGCGTGGCTGCCAAGATGGTCTCAACAACACGATCCATCCACAAACTATGTTATTTCTGCATTTAACAACAGGGTTGACTCCAAGTCTGGTCTCAGCTTTGTGTATTTTATTGCCTCTGGCAGACACTCATGTGGTTCTCCTTCAAAACTAAATGGCATAGCATCTGCGGGATTTACTGTTACACACCTCTTAATGGTGACGTCTGGATATGTCAACCGCGGCAAATACTGCAAACATTGAGCCTGAGTTATCACAAACGTATTTTGGCTAATCAACTCAGAGATCTTGTGATATGGTCAGTGAATGTCCCATGGTGATTGTCAATGCCTTCTCACACGCATAATGGACGGCAGCCAACCCCTGATAACATGGTGGCCACCCCTGGACCACATCGTCCAGCTTGGTACCATAATAGGCAATCAGTTGCTTACCTCGTCCACTGCACGTTTCTTGCATCAATACTGCCGACGCATACATGTGTTGTCTATTTGACACGTATAATAAGAACGGTTTGCTATAATCTGGTGTTGTCAGTGCTGGAGCTGTTTGCTTCTCCTGTTTGATTGTTTCAAACGCAATTCTGGCCTCATTTGTCCAGTTCAATGGTGACCTCAATGTCGAGAGCTCCACCTTCCTTCATCATTTGCCTCAATTGTGCTGTTTTTACAGCATAGTCCACTACCCAGTTAGCGCTGAAACCAGTCATGCCCAAAAAGGACATCATTTGACCTACTGTAAGAGGAAGTGGAGCTCTGCTCACTCCCTCCAACTGAGAGGGTGCTACTGAGATAGTTCCATAAGATATAACTCTTCCCAGATATTTCACCTGGGGCAGGCAGTATTTTAACTTGGCCTGAGAGGTTTTGTGTCCCCTTTCGGCCAACTTCTGAAGTAGCTTAACCGAATCTCGGTGGCAGTCCTCAAAGGTTGGTGCACATATTAGCAAGTAGTCAACATACTGTAAGAGGGTGCTGTTTAGTTGCAAACCCTCCAGGTCCTCTCTCAACACCTGGTTGAACATATGTGGGCTATGTTTAAACCCCTGTGGCATTCGTGTGCACGAGTATTGTTTTCCTCAAAATGTGAATGCAAACAAATACTGCGAGTCCTCATGTAGTGGAACACTAGTCAGGAGAGTATGTGGATTCGGTACTTCAACTGGACTGTCCTGTACAATGTCGTTTACTGCTCGCAAATCATGTACCAGCCGGTACTTGGATTTGTCTGCTTTTTTTCGCAGGTAATATTGGTGTATTACAAAAGCTGTTTGTTTCAATTAGTGTTCCCGCTTTCAGCAGACCTTCAATGGTTTGACTTATCCCATTTTCCGTCTCTAATCTCGACGGGTATTGAGCGCATCTCGGAAGTTTCACGTTCAGTTTAAGTTCTATCCTGATGGGATTGGCTGACTTCACTAGCCCTACATCTGTTTCATATTTTGCCCATAGATTTGCTGGGACATGTCTTGTTTCAAGTCACTTTCTCCTTCACTGATTTGCGACATCTGTGGTGACTCGGATGGAGCGATGATGACTTCTTTAGGTTTTGAAATCATATGGTTGCCACACAAATTTTTTATTTTGACTCATCTGGGGATGAGAAAATTAACGGATTCTCAGTCTGTCTCCAGCATATTTTAGATGGTTCCTTCATCATTGGTCCCAAATCTTTTGCCGCAAAGTTCTCATTAACCAGCAGGGTTACATGTGGTGCTTAATTTGGTACATTGTACCATTTTGCTAGAAAAGGGTTCGCTTTGACATTTAGACAGCCTCCTGCTGCCCAATTATGATGTATTGGGTTGTCAATGGCACTTTCAGGCCTTTAGTTTGTCTTTCCCATTCTTCTTTGAATATTGTACTACCCGATGGATCATAATAAACAGTGCAATGGTACTCAGACCGTGGTTTGAAGCTTTCAGAAGTTGTGCAACAATGTATTTTTTCCCACTTTTGGAATGCCTGGAGCACTGGTTCTGGGATATTTCCTAACCAGTACACTTATGCTTTTGGTGCCTGCACGTTCATCTGACAATTTTCCCTTGTTTTGTCAACATTCCCTCCCGATCCTTTATCAACTTTCACTCCCTCCGGAGTACACCAAATGTTTACATTCAACTTACATAATGCATTTCTCCCTAGCAGGTTTACTGGCTTCTGTTCAGATACTAGAACTGGCAATGTAATTGTTTCCCCCTACATGGTTAGTCGCACTGGAGCTGTCATTGGTATTGTTTGAAGTTTTCCCGAGAATCCTACTGTTTTGACCGATTTGTCTGACATGGGGAGGTGTTAAGCATAACTTCGACCTACACACCTATAGGTTGCTCTAGTGTCGATTAGCATTGGTATTTGTTTCCCTTCAATTTGGACTTGAACTAATGGGCACCCCTAGTAGCCATGACTTGGACCACCCCACGGGTTAACAGGACCGAAATATTGTTGTTGTGAATTTGGGTCTTGACGCTGAGGTTGTTAATCTCCATATCCTCCCTCGACCCATTTAGGTGCTGGCCATGGGTTAGTTGGACAGTTCTGTTTGGTGTGTCCAGGTTGTTGACATCCCCAACAGCCTTGTTGCTGGTACTTCCGTTTCAGTTTGTCTTTTTGTGTCATCTGAGGCTGCCTCCTCAATCGTCGGACTTGGTTTGCTCACAGCTGCTGAGCATACACATTGATGACTGATGGTGTTTGAACTGGCGGTACTGGTGGTGGACCTTGAGCTGGAGGTGGTAATACCTGGTGCCTCCACACTTGGATTTTCTTCCACAACTGTGGCTTGGACTTTCTTTTTGTTTTTGTTTGACAGTTCCCCAAGTTTCAACTGGGAAACTTTTCTTTGCATTTCTCTGTTTTGTTCTTTCAGTCTTTGCTCGTCCCGTCTGTATTTTTCAATAGCATGTACCACGTGCTCACAGAATTCTCTCTGTCACTTTGATGTTAGTCCCACAACATCCTCCAGTCTACTCTTTTACTGGAGTTGGCATAGCTTCAACCACTGATGTTCTGAACAGCCTGGTCATTAACGGGCTGTTGTCAACTTCTTCCTTATGCTTGAACATAGTGTTTTTTATAGACAATCTGTGACGAGCACAGAAGTCCAATAACAAAACAGCGCTCAAGTGCGTTCCTCCCAATCACACCTCTCCAGGTCTCACTTTGGCTGCCAACATGAGTGTTGAAGTCCGCCAGTAGAACAAGGAAATCCACTAAGGAAGTACTCTACAGTACACCCTCTAAGGACTCCAAAAAGAGTGGCTATTCTGAACTGCTGTTTGGTGCTTAAACTGATCGACCAATCATCATCCTCATCCTCACCACTTTTAATTCATTCATTCATTCATTCATTTTCTATACCGCTTATCCTCATTAGGGTCACGGGGATGCTGGAGCCTATCCCAGCAGACTTTGGGCGAGAGGCGGGGGACACCCTGGACTGGTCGCCAGTCAATCGCAGGGCAACCACTTTTAATTTTAAAAGTAAAAAAAAAAAGCAAAAGAATAAAAATAAATGGCTAAGCTCACAGGAAAGGACTATACGCAAGTCCTCCATGATGTGATGTCTCTGCTTGGCCACTCAGTTAAAGAGCTCAGTCCAGCCCCACAAGACTCTGTATTACTTGCTGTCACCGTTGAGTCGCTGCCTGATTCTAATGGCACGGCTGAGAGCTCTAGTCATGCATTTCCGATCAATCAGTCTGACTTTCAATTCAAATCACAAGCCTCTCTTCCACATATGGCTGCATGTGACTTAACTCCACCAAAGGTCCAGTGTTATGTAGTTGAGCACATAGTTAAGAACGAGGACAGCGCGATGTTGCATCTTTCCAGTCAGAGACTCAGAGCTTTCTGTGGGAGGTTGCCCCTCCCCCAGATTGAAACAGATTATGAGACATGGCGCTCTACTATGAGAAGGACCTCTAGGACGTATTTTCATTATTCTGCCCAATTGCAGCTCCAAAGACCAGCTGTTGGGAGAGCGTTTGGCTATTCATCTCTTAAGACTTTAGACTCTTACGACTCATTTTTGCTTATCATTCTATATAAAGAAGTGGGTGTCGCGCTGCCCTATTGCAGCGTTCATGTGTTTTAACATTAGCAAGAAAAAAAAACAACATTGTCTATGTTTCCTCAGCTGCTGACAGCAGCAAAATATGCACTCCTAGTTGGACTGGCAATACACAGGGTAAATATCCCCCTCATCTTCATCTCCTTGTGCCCGTTGTCCATGTACCGAAGCTGTGCTGAACTTGATAACGCGGCATGGCGGGCCGGACCGGGCCAGCAGCTGGCTCTGGCAGGCTACTGCGGACAAGAGATGGAAATAGAGTTGTAAGGCGACTCGCCACCGTGTCGCAGCCTGAGGCAGCATGTGACTGTTGCGCGGTTGCATTAGACAACATTCAAATTGCCAAGTAGTTCTGCATGGGGTGTTGGGCAGTTACACTGATCTCCGAGCTCCAACTCAAGCAACGTAAGCACAAACTGCCATATTTTGCTGAATTATTATTGCTGATACGTACAGAGGAAGGACAGAGACGCAGCCAAGATCCTTCTTATAAAGCAGCATCTCGGTCCCTAAGCTAAGGATGTACCTCATGCACAATGTGCTTATGCTAGGGGGGAAGATGGAGAATCAAGTACACTTGAAAGGCTCAAAAAGCAGTTGGCAGATAAACGGGGACAACTCTCAGCTTTGACTGCAGCTCAGTCCAGGCCGAGGCAGCCAGCAAAGTCCGCACAGCCTAATTTTGGGCTCAAAACCTCAAAGACTATGGCACAATCTTCAAAATCTCCACTCTCTGCACCAAACCAGGTTATTGCTGTCAAGTCTAACTACAGAAATGTAGTCTGGCAAGCTAAAATTATTTCATCCATCAGATGAGAAATACAGCAAAACCAGCGATGAAATGTGAAATGTTTATTTTTCAAATTTATTAAAAAACAAATGGAGCATAATTCATTATTGTCATTAAGAAAAAAAATGTTTGTAAAGAAGTTGATTTATTTATTATTTATTTATGGATAAGCAAATAACTGGTTTTCATAATTGTAGTTAAACATTATTTTAGTTATAAAATATGCTACATAAAATCAGATCGCAACCGGAAACAGGAAGCAACAATTAGTCACCAGCACATCTGGGCGTCAACAATAGACGTGCAGATCCCTTTAAGCAGGTATGGCTGTAGGCAGGTGTGTTGTTTTGGTGCAGTGGTTTGATGCAATCAACATAAACTTCATGCTGTTATGATGACGTCGCGGCATGGTGAAACGACCCCGGGGATGAAGCAAACAGGACGTCAGGCAGGTAAGTGTGGAAAAAAGAGTCTTTTAATAATAAAGCTGCGAGGTAGTGGCAGGAACAAAAACAGGTCCACGGGAAAGCGAAGAACACACGACAATGACCCGACAAATGCCTGGCGCACACACCTGAACATAAATAGCGGGGCGAACAAACGAGGAACAGGTGCGTGTAATTAACAGAGAAAAACATGAAACTAGGAAAATAACAACACAGGAAAAAACCCACTCGAACAAAACCCCAAACTGTCAC
>QODF01000079.1:1844519-1863063 GCA_024372805.1 Oostethus manadensis | reverse complement strand
CCAGCCGTCAGAGGAAATCAACCACGGAAAATTGTTGAATCGATTCAGGCGGTGGAGAAGGCACTGCAATATTTGATTGACCTCGGAGACACAGGAGCTATTAAAATCCCCTTGCAACAAAGTCGATTGACTGTGAGCTTCCAGAGTTGATTAAAAAAGAGTGGCTTGTGTATGCAGCTGATGAAAAAAAATGCTGTAAAGTCAGTGAGAAGATTTGACTGATTGTTGGCATTCCTGAAAGCACAGGAGTCCATATTTTCCCCTGATCTGGCAAAGCAATGCAGAAATGTCTTCTCCAACACCGCATACAGAGCCTTTGGTACTATTAAATATTCATCTGGTCTTCTGTCAGAGAGTGGTTTACAAGAGCTTGCAGTACTAATGATGCTCCTTGAAGTCACTGCTAATGCAGGGCAAACAATCGGAACGCTTATTGATCTTGCATCAGACACCAACTATATAACTCACAGAGCTGATAGTCCACTGAACCTCAGAAGTGAGGACATTGCCCTAGTTGTGCATGGTTTTGGAGGAATGAAAGTCCACGTTGAGACAAAGTGTGACCTCCTAAAAATCAGGATCAACACTCCAATAGGCACAGTCAAGTCACATAATATGATTTGTTATGGCTTTGACACCATTGCTGAAATTCACAAAACAGCAACCATGAAACAGCTGCAAAAATTATCCCACTTACAGAATTGAAGAGACCCAGAAGGTCAACCTCCTTATAAGCCATTATAAGCCATTGAGAGGGTAAGCTAGCGCTGCAGTAAGTCGAAATTGTGGAAGATCTTGTGGGACGAACCACTTGGAAAGACAGTTGGGTGATGTTACGTCCCAGGTCTAGGGGCACCTCGGACGCCACATGAAGGTCCACTCGACCCCACTCTCAAATGAAAAACCTAACCAAAGTGGTTTGGGGCATTATTCACCCAGCAGATTTATTTTTGAAAGGTAAATTAAGTCACAGCCGCTCTAAGGAAAAACAATCACCAAGAAAATAAAATACAACATCTGCATTCCTTCAAAAATAAAGACCAACAAACTTATAGCTGGCTTAAATGCCCAATCTAGTAGCTGAACAGATGACATGAGCTGAACACAGGTGGAGAATGGAGGCGAGGAGGAGAGAGGGAAACCCCGTCTCAGCTGCTGTTTAAGAACTGCTCCTTCCTCCCAAGATCCAATCCGGTGTCACCAACGTTAGGGACAGGACCAATGAATGGGCACCACCTGTTCCTCGTTCCTGTCGGTGTCTCCCGCACACAGAGGGGAGGGAATGCTTCTCACAAGCAAAACACAATCACAATGTAACAATATAAACAAGTACATTCACCCAATACGACCCAGGGTCGTAACAGGTGAACTCATTCAGAACTGTTCAAAAACCTTTAGGTTTCTGCTCACACGTCCAAAACACACTTTGCACGGCCAATGAGAATGGCTGCTGTAAAGTATGAGGAGCTAGTTGAAGAGGTCCATGGGAAATTTCTGCCGAGTTGGACGATAAGAAACCTCCAGAAGTCAATAACTCTGACAAGCAGCCGTAATTTTTTTAACCTGGTGGAAGTGGGGCGGCATTGGTGCTGCTTGTGAACCAAGGTGTGGTGGCTGTTGTTGCGGAAACTGCCAACCAGGTGGCAACGAAATGACTCTTGCCGAAGAAAGTGCGCTTGAAGTTGTGAAAGCTGGCCTTACCTACATCCCGGAGGATGACCACAGCAAAGAACCTCAATGGCATGCCAAATATCCCTGGTTGGTAGACCCAGCTTCTTTGCCAAACAATAGGAGAGTTGTTGAGACCACCTTTCTCAAAACAGAGAAGCAACTTGCAAAAGAACCAGAATGGAAAGCTGCATATACTGCTCAAGTGCATGAGGTGGTTGCCCTCAAAGCTGCGACCTGCTGACTTCGGGCGAAAGGTGGGGTACACCCTGGACTGGTTGCCAGTCAATCGCAGGGCAGACAAGCAACCTTTCGCACTTTTATTCATACTTTAATGGACAAATTAGAGTCGCCAATTAACCCAACATGCATGTTTTTGTAATGTGGGAGGAAACCGGAGTACCCGGATAAAAACATCTGCCTAACACTCAAAAAAATGATTCTCTACCCAGGGAAGTAAATGTAAAAAGTAGTAGTGGTCATGACTCCCAAAAAGTCTGCCTCTGTGCTGCTGTTGTAGATGAAGGTAGCGTTTGTTGTTATGGGCTCTATGAAATCAATGCTGCCTGAGAAGATGCTCCAAAATATAGCAAAAACATTGTCCATGTTGATTTGAATGCGCCTGTTACTGCATGGTCACAGCATGTGTAAACAAAGATTAAACGTTATAGGATTTTGGAGGGGTTTTTAGAGTGCTTTATAGGCAGAACGAGTCAATCTCATTAGGATTTTGATGTGATGTGACTGTGATGGATAAAATTCCAAATAAGATGCGGGGTTCCTTTAAGACCGGAGGGATGTAGTTTATTTGGCATGCCTTTTACACTTCAGCGTCCCTAGGTGGTACTAATGTGTTATGCATCAGTGAAGTTACAATATGTCTGTTGTATGGAGGAACAGTTAGTTGTGCTGTGGCTATGTTAGATACAGGATGTTCGGGCAATCCCTGCAAAAAAGACACCAACAAAAAATAAGGTTCTCTCTTTTAGTTGCTATATAGAAGATATCACACAAAGTCAGAAAAAAGTCAGTGGTGACACGCATACTACTCTCCTTAAGAACATAAATGATCATCCTCCATAGCTGTCCTTTTATTTTTTTAACACAATGTCATCCCACTACATACATGGGTAAAGTGTGCTGGGTCAGGGCACCCCCTGCGCAGCTGTGAGCCTGGGGCCTGTTGCTGGGCCTTTCAGTGCTGTGCAGTGCTGCTCTTGGACTGCTTTTGGACCCCTATGTGTGCTTGGGGTCGGCTCCGGTGGTCTCCTGGGGGAGGCCTGTGCTGTCGGCGGCATGCGTGCTGATTTACTATGGCATTATTGTGTCAACTGGCACTCTACATTTTCCATGGGTACGAATGTGAGTGTGAATGGTTGCTTGTTTGCCCTGCGATTGACCGGCGACCAGTCCAGGGTGTACCCCGCCTCCCGCCCAAAGTCAGCTGGGAAACCTAATATGATGTAAGTAAATGCAGGAACACAAACGTTTTCAGTTAATAAAAATACAGAAATAAATCTGATTAAGACGTATCTAAATACGATTTGAAGACATTTTGTTAAAACTAAAGTGGATTTGTCACTTTTTTTTTGGATTATTCTCTAAATGAGCAACCCTTAATTAACATTAAACAAATCTGTGCCTCACCACACAACATCAAGTGGGGCTTTTAGCATTTCTTGTTGATAAGGAATCATGATGTGTCGTATTTTGTCACAATAGCAAAAATGGTACTGTTTCGATTATCCATCCATCTTCTTCCGCTTATCTAAGGTCGGGTTGCGGAGGCAGCAGCCTAATCGGGGCAGCCCAGACTTCACTCTCCCCCGCTACTCCGTCCAGCTCCGTCCGTCCGTTCAGCAGATGCCTAAGTGTTCCCGGGCCAGTGGAGAAACAACATGTCCTCGGTCTTCCTCAAGGCATGTTCTTTGATTCAAAGAATACATTTACCATGAACGTCCGACGTAACACATACGTCACATCAAATGCAGACCAGAAACTAAGATGAGGCTTCCACAAGCCTGCACTGAGTTGAATCATGGTGCCTGCCAGTATTTGTTTGAAGCATGTCACCAATAATGTTATGTAAAAGTCAAACGCAGGATACTGTATTTGTATTCTCTGCTGAATGGATGAAATAATTTAACTGCCAAAATGGAGGATTATGTACCCAAGTATGCCAGGAGATTACCATAATTTTACAACATTTTTTCTCTTTCCTGGAGAAGGGAAAGGGTGAATGTACTTCATATCCAAATAAAAAGGCAAGAACACAAATGTTTAAGTTGCTAAAAAAACGAATACGATTATGATGTATATAAAAGCCTTTTTTTAACCAATGTGAATTTTTATTATCCAATTATTATTATTATCTTACCCAATATTATTATCCTTTATTCTCTCCACAAGGAACCTGTATTAATATTTTCAGGAGACAGGTAGTTACTCCAGGAGAGCTGGACAGGGCTGTAGAAGGTCCTTAAAACCTCAGCAGGGTTGGTATCTGCTCCTTTGTGCAAGAAGGAACAGGATGAGCACTGCTGAGCCCTACAAAATGACCTCCAGCAGGCTACTGGTGTGAACAGAAAGAGGCTCCGTGAGGGTGTCCGAGGGCCCGGCATCCTCTAGTGAGCCCTGTGCTCACTGCCCAGCACAGTAGAGCTCGATTGGCATTTGCCATAGACCACCAGAATTGGCAACTACGCCACTGGCGCCCTGTGCTCTTCACCAATGAGAGCAAGTTCAACCTGAGCACATGCGACAGAAGTGAGAGGGTCTGGAGATGCCGTAGAGAAGGTTATGCTTCCCATAACATCATTCAGCATGACCAGTTTGCTGGTAGGTCAGTGATGGTCTGGAGAGGCATATCCCTGGAAGTACGCACATACCTCTACAGGTTAGATAATGGCACCCTGACTGCTATTAGGTATCAGGATGAAATCCTTGGACCCACTGTCAGAACCTATGCTGGTGCAGTGGGACCTGGGTTCCTCCTGGTCCATGACAATGCCCGACCTCATGTGGCTAGAGTATGCAGGCAGGTCATGGAGGATGAAGGAATTGATACCATTGATTGGCCCCCACGTTCACCTGACCTAAACCCAATAGAACAGCAATAGAACACTATGTTTAGGTCCATCTGGCACCACCAGGTTGCCCCTCAGACTGTCCAAGAGCTCAGTGATGCCCTGGTCCAGATCTGGGAGGAGATCCCCCAGGACACCATCCGTGGTCTCATTAGGAGCATGCCCCGATGTTGTCAGGCATGCGTACAAGCACGTGGGGGCCACACAAACTACTGAGAATCATTTTGAGTTGCTACAAAGACATTTTGGCTAAATGGACCCGTCTGCTGCATCATTCTTTCATTTCCCTCCTCTATAGGGTGATCATTTTCATTTCTATCCAATTATGTGGCATCATTTTGTTACTAATACATCACCTACTTATTATCAGAAAAGTTATTCAAGATCATTTTTTCCCCCGTTTAGATCTGATATGTTTTCAAAGTGTTCCTCTAATTTTTTTGAGCAGTGTATAA
This sequence comes from Oostethus manadensis, assembly GCA_024372805.1. Classification (NCBI taxonomy): domain Eukaryota; kingdom Metazoa; phylum Chordata; class Actinopteri; order Syngnathiformes; family Syngnathidae; genus Oostethus; species Oostethus manadensis. The sequence continues at coordinate 1,857,854 of QODF01000079.1, read as the reverse complement.
AAAAAAACAACCCCAAAGTAGCCTCACCAGCCTTGAATGTCATCGCGTGTGGTCTGTGGTATAATTGTTGTTGCAAACATTCTGCCCCAACTAGACATGCTGCCTCTTCTCAGGAATGACGCACTGAGATCACAATTAAAGTAAATTATTAGTTGATAAGGTGGAACAAAATTACACACCGAGGCAGGGTTGCCAAACCAGCTGAAAGCAGGAACACACGCAAAACTTAATTACATATGCATGTAAAGCATTGTTTTTGTCTTCTTCATTGTCACCTATAAAATATATTATTAGGGCAGTCAGTTGCCTTTTTGTACATAGTTAACTTAATGCAGGTAGAAAAAAGTTTTTTTTATAATAAGTAAGGATGTAAATATATATGCAAAAATATTATACAATATAATTCAATTCGCAACCACAATGTACTGTACATCAAATTTAATGTGAAAGGGATCCATTTTGTAAATACAAGCCATTATTTTATTAAAAAAATAATATACAGTTAGAAAACCCCCAAGTTTTTTAATGTTTAATGCAAGTGAGAATTTGTCGCACTTTGTTTGAAGGTTATTGAACACACCTTCTAAGTTCTCCCATGCACAGTTCCACTTTGTGCTGATACTATGTGGGAGTGCAGGTATGGTAAGCTTTGATGACCTCATTGAGTGCTGATGTGCATATTTGTGTGGCGCACCTCCCTGAAAGACAAAGTAGTCCTGCAGGCTCGGTCTGGTGAATGGTGGCTCTTTATTACTTCTGTTTTTTTAATTTGGTGTTATTGCTGTCATAGTTTTACACAATACATAAATAAATAAAATAAATTAGATCACTACAATGTACGTATGCTTCACTGAGGTGTTAAAATCTTTCCCGGTGGCTAGATAGTTCTACTAGCTGGACTAGCTAGCACGGCTAATGCTATTTACAGCTACTCTCGACTTCAGCCATGGTCGTCACATCGACAGCCTGTAAATAGCAGCTGGTAACCCAAATTTTAGCTCGCAGTTTAAAGCAAAAACCTCTTATGCCAAGGTACCACTGCATATGACGATAAGAACATTACCTGCACGGCTCCTGTCTCCAGGTGACGTAATACGTGACAATTCCAATCACAGCCCTGGCAGGTTGCTCTCTCAACAAGACCAAGGTTATTTGTGTCTCTGTGACTTGAGTTGTCACAGCTCCCCCTATTCAGCCTAAGTAGAAGGCAGCCAAGATTAGGTGCAGGTGTGTCCAGCTGTCCCAGCTCCACCGCCCAACTGAGGCACAACAGCAGGTTATCATAACATAATCAATCGTTTGCATCGATTTTTCTTTGCATTTTTGTAACCGTTAGTTCTTTCAGATCATCAAACAAATACAAATGTTTGTCTGAAAGCTGTAAAAATCCCTCAAACCCTTGCAATATTTTCTTACTCCGTTAAATTAAAAGGTTTATTTTCCAATTATTCCATTTTCCTCCGGTCATCCGGTTCCGGGTCGCAGGGGCAGCAGTCTCAGTAGGGAAGTCCGAACTTCTCAGTCTTCCGGCAACGTCTTCCAGCTCCACCGGGAGGACACCTGGGCGTTCCCAGCAAAGCTGTGAGACATAATCCCCTCCAGCGTGTCCTAGGTCTTCCCTAGGGCATTCTCCTGGTTGGGCATGTCCGGAACACCTTACCAGGGAGGCTCCTGGGAGGCATCTGTACCGAGCCACCTCAGCTAGATTCTCTCAATGTGAAGGAGCAGCGGCTCTACTCTGAGCACCTACGGGATGGGTGAGCGCCTCACCCTATCTCTTAGGGTAAGTCCAGGCAAACTACGGAGGAAACTCATTTCCGCCGCTTGTATCCGCAATCACGTTCTTTTGGTCATGACCCATATGACCCACTCATGACCATCGGTGAAGGTGGGAACGTAGATCGATCGGTAAACAGAGAGCTTTGCCTTCCGGCTCTGCTCTCTCTTCACCACGACGGTCCGGTACAGCAACCGCATTACTGCAGAAGCTGCAGTATGTTGACCTCACACGCCAACATTCCTTCCCTCGTGAACAAGACCCCTAGATACTTTAACTCCTCCACCTGGGGCAAGACCTCATTCCCCAACCCGGAGGGTACAATCCACCTGTTTCCGACTGACAACCATGGCCTCTGGTTTGGAAGTGCTGAGTCTCAACCCAGAAGCTTCACACTCAGCTGCAAACTGCTCCAGTAACCGCTGAAGGTCACAGCTTGATAAGGCCATCAGGACCACATTGTCTGCAAATAGCAGAGACAAGATCCAGAGGCCACCGAACTGGACTCCCTCGATAGCTTGACTGTGCCTAGAAATTCTGTCCATGAAGGTTATAAACATAATCTGTGACAAACTGCAGTTGGAAGAGGCCAACGTTCACTGGAAACAGGTTTGACTTACTGCTGACAATGCGAACCAGGTTGTTACAATGTTTCTCTCTATAGTGAGTGAGGCATAAATAATAGCAATTGTTTGTAGTTACAATGAAACAAAAAAAACATCTGACTGTTTTGATATGGATATGATGTTAGTTAAAAATGTAATACAAAATACAGTGGAACCTTGACTTCCGAGCGTATTAACTTAACTTTTCCGACATACGAGCCGTTACGCGGACAACTTTTTTCTTCGGTATACGAGATTTACGAGCGTACAAACATCTTGTAAAGCCCATCCAGACGAAGACGATTCGAGGCCTGAAGGCACAATTACTTTATCAAACCCAAGCATCATCCACACGAAGCCGGCGTTTTCGGGGTCTGCAAACAAACACTTTTGAAACCGGGTCCCAGAGTGGGAAAATTTGAAGACGCTGTTAGGGACTCCGTAGCTCCATAGTTACGGCCTCCCCCCAGCTTCTACCAAAACGCTTGTGTCAGAAGTTATAGCACTGAACACATTAGATAGGGCAGAGCCAAAGAAAAACATGGAGATACACTTACACCAACTCTTTCTTTGTTTCTTTGCTGGAACAACCCTGCACTGTCCTCTTCTAGACTGTCATCATAGCTCTTGAAACTTTGTCCATCATTTTCAAAATATATTTTGCAGGATGCTACGAAGGAAATGGTTCAGTTAATAATGAATAGTTAACAATAAAAAAGTAATAAAAACATATTTAAATAAGAAAAAGAAAAAACACAACATATAAGAAACGTTCATTTTAGGTTGATCGGGACAAGGACAATACAACTCACCCACTATGGCCTCCTTGTTACCTTTGTATTGTGAGTTGAAGAATCACAAGGGAAAGAAGTTTGTGATTAGGAGGGAAAAATGGCCTGCAAGCTGATACAGTATATTGTAGAAAACTTTTACAATTCAACTCACAAATAAAAATGTTAACTCACCCTGTTTGGAGAGAAGGTGAGCTCATTTTTGTGGCCAATGGTTAACCACGCCTTCTGCCACAGACCACTGCAATGGCCACGGCATTGACCACCACCAGGGGCCGCTTCACCATGGCCAGCCATTTAAAACCTGAGTGAAGTTGGCCCCCCAACCTTGATGATGGTTGATGATCTAAACAAGGACGGTCAAAATGAGACCATTCGTGTTTCATTCGGAGCTTGTTGACAAGTGAGTGACCTCAGTTGACCTTTAATACATGTGTAATATCTCAAAACAAAAGCAGNTACCGCTTATCCTCATTAGGGTCACGGGGATGCTGGAGCCTATCCCAGCTGGCTTTGGGCGAGAGGCGGGGTACACCCTGGACTGGTCGCCAGTCAATCGCAGGGCACATATAGACAAACAAACATTCACACTCACATTCATACCGATGGACAATTTAGAGTCGCCAATTAAGCTAACATGCATGTTTTTGGAATGTGGGAGGAAATCGGAGTACTCGGAGAAAACCCACTCACGCACGAGGAGAACATGCAAACTCCACACAGAGATGAACCCAGGTCTTCCAGATCTCCTGACTGTGTGGCCAATGTGCTAACCACTCAGCCACCGTGCGGCCTCCTCATTTTCAATCTTTTTCGACCGTTACACCACGCCTTCGGCCAAAGACCACTGCAATGGCCACAGCACTGACTACCACCAAGGGCTTCACCATGGCCAGCCATTTAAAACCTGAGTGAAGTTGGCCCCCCAACCTTGAAGATGGTTTTGACTGAACCTAGTAGCACAAACAAGGACGGTTAAAATGAGACCATTCGTGTTTCATTCGGAGCTTGTTGACAAGTGAGTGACCTCAGTTGACCTTTAATAAATGTGTAATAACTCCAAAACGAAAGAGGCACAAATCTTAATTTCAACTGCACAAAACACCACAAAATGAGACGTAAAAAAATGAGACTGATTTGGTTTCATTCAGAGCATTTTGGGGGGCTACGTGACCTTTAAGAAACGCGTAAAATCTCCAAAACAAAAGCAGCACGAAATTTGATATCAACTGAACCCAATAGCACAAACAAGGACGGTCAGAATGAGACTATTTTGGTTTCATTCAGAGCTTGTTGACGGGCCGATTATGTAATAGCTCAAAACCTTAATTGTTCATATCTCACAAATGAAAGTGCACAAACATTCATTTTAATTGCACAAAACAGCACAAACGCAGCACAAACAAATGGGATTATTTTAGTTTTATTTGGAGAAAATGGGGGGCTGGATGAACTTTGGTTGACCTATAAAAGAAAACTAGAATGACTCAAAAACGAAAGCAGCACAAACGTTAATTTTAATTGCACAAAACAGCAAAAACGCAGCACAAAGAAATGAGACTATTTTACCAGAGTTTTGTGCAGGGTGTGGGGCCAAGTTCACTCAGGTCAGAGACTTCCGCTACGGAGAAATGTCAGGAGTCATGTCTACTACATATTATTGCTGAAGTACACTAGGTGTTCTATCACTACGCCCCCTGACACAACCAATCCCTGTATCAAATCAAGCTACACCGTATTCATAGCTATTTTTTGTAATACACCAGGAAGTGAAACCAAAACCTCCTACCAGACTTAAAAGCAACGCCCCAATGCCTGCCCATACACTCTACACCCCATCACCACACACACAGATAAACAAATGAATGTAATGTATGTATGTAAAGTTGAGCATAGAGGAACCGGGTGAGGAGGAGAAGCCGTCTGTACTACAAAAACCCCTCAATGATTTCATGCAAATAATAAAGATAATGAAATAGTTAGAGGATGGAAAATAAGAGTAATGGAATTACTGTACAAGTAAAGTAATACAGTCAAGTAAGTGCAAGTAAAAATAGTGTCCCTGGTGTTGGCCAATGCCGCGGCCTTACACGGCTTACATGGTAGCAGTAGAATAGCATGGCGGTTCCTTCACCTGTGTGGGTCTACTTTTCCGCGTGCGAAACAAGTAAAGCACTCGCCATCTGCAAAACGTGCTCCATCGAGGTTTCACGAGGGGAAAGAAAACGACAGGATTTGAGCAGCCATTTAAAGCTGCATTATAAAGATTTGTGGCAAGACTACGAGGCTGCTGGTGCGAAGGCTAAAGCATCACATGACGTCGTTCGTGCACCCTAGTCAACAGGCCCGACTAATCGACTTACGACAAATCAAACTTTAACAAGGGTAACATTTAACGTCGTTATCATTAAAACAGCTTAACACACATCCATATAAATCCTGTCGTGGTTAAATCCAATGCTTTATTTCCAAGTATCGATTTAATCTATTGATTACCTTTAAAACAATGTTAGATCGATATATGTCAAATAAATTGCAATTTTGTAAACAAAGATGAATGTAGAGTTGGATCAGAGTTAGACGTTTGTGGCAATAATTACAAAAGTTCATATACATCTCTTCTTCTTCAGTTCAAAAGCGGTGCAGTAAGACCTATACATGGGGTTGTTTTTTGTGATCATACCAATACTATATTTTTGCACTCTAAACTGTTAAAGTTCTTTGATTTAGTTTTTGCTCAACTTTTATATAAAGCCAATAAAATATCCTCCCTACTAACATGCAAAAGTTCTTTACACAGAGAGAAGGGGGTTTTAAAGGGGATGTGGTGACTTTAAAATTCAAGCAGTGAGACCACCAGGAAAAGTTTGTGTGTGTCCGTATGTGGCGTTAAACTTTGGACCAGAGCAATTTTCAAAAATTAATCTATTTCAATCAAGATATAAATAAATGGTTCCATCTCAGTACATAAATAAGGAAAAAGGTTTTTGAATGTTACCTGCTGTTTCTGGTACTATTAGATATCATTACAATAGAAGCCTCATCACTCATGACCATGTAAGTCCAGGATAACATGTCTTGTATATTAACATATGCAGCCTGGTAGAGCCGTCGTAACTTCCCAAATAAATCTAGTGGTTGTGTTTTCAGCATTTTGATGCTGATGGTCAGAGATACAGACTCGAGTCACATGACATGAATTTGTAGGACTTGCTTGACAAATGTTCCAAAAAACTCGACTGACTTTGACTTGATGTTCTTGACTTTAGACTTAACTCGGACTTGAGCTAATTGACTTGAAATTACTTGTTTTTGGTTTAAAGCTTTGTTATATTTTAAAATGTTCACAATTTGGCAGAACACAACATGGATAAGCCGGAAGGAAAAACAGACACAAAGATTTAGTGAATGTTTGTTTATATAACTTGTTTCCAAACAGTGCTCGTAACACGGCAGTAAAACGTAAACATACCAGAAAAGTCGTTCTTATTCATTTTCTTCCTGATGAGGAGCCTCAGTTACTGCTGAAGTTGTGTTGTTCTCCTCCCGTAGCAGTCCAACATTTTTAAACCAGTTGGGGAGAAAAGTCCTAATTTAACCTTTGACCCAGGTCAAGGGTCACACATGTCTCCTGTGTTTATAGCTGTCTCGGGGAATGCCTGTTAAATGAAGCATTAAAATCATCAAGATTTCGGGAATTAAGTCGTAAATTGACGACAATAATATTGTATATTTAGGAGAAAAGATCGTCATATTACAAGAGTACATACGTAACTTGACGGGAATAAAAGTCGTGACTTTATTTTATAGGCATTGCTTGAGACTGCTATGACGCGGAGAGGTGTATGTGGAGAGGCGGGGTACTAGAGCGTAGCGGTGAGATGATGCTAACCCAAGCTAACCTGGTTGTGGCTAACTGCTTTGTTTTGCTGTCCCGTTATAAATAAAAGCTTCTCTGAAGCCAGAGGGAAGTTCCCCTCCCCACTGAAAACCTATGCTGTAGTTTCCCTCGCACACGTATGACACAATGACACGTAAAAATGACCACTTTAAATTTCGTAAATTTATATTTGATAAGTTACACTTAATTTATCAGGACAACTTTTTAATTTTTAGTATTTCATTTATTTTGTGTTTTTTTCTTTTAAACTCAGCTCTGTTTGGCCCTACAAGTTGTTTGTTGTCAAATATGTAAAAAAAAAAGTTTATAACTTGTTTTTAAACTTTAAATTAGTAAAAGCGGCCTAATTAAAACGTGTACGACTTGACACAACTTGCAGACGAAAAGCAGTGACTGGACTCGACTTGCTTGGTTCTCATAAAGACTGACTCGGACTTGGTTGTAACTTGAAGGTAAAGACTTGGTGCTTACTTGTGACTTGAACATAAGTGCCTTACTCCCACCTCTGCTGATGGGATTAAAGACCATTGAGAACTCCACTAAACCAAGAACTCCAAGAAACCACTAAATCACACTGAGTCACGGCAATGAGGAACTAATTACACAGCCAGCAAAGCTGAGTGTGACTTGTCATTAAAGTTGTCCTATAATATACTGATAAAAAATGGAATATCGATATCGTTTTTTCTCCCTATAATGAAAACCATATTTTCTTTTTAAAACTGCTGTATATAGGCCTACGGGATCCCGCACGACGGCGTTCCCAATGCATTTATGTGGTGGAGTTGTACAATGTTGTTTACAGCCACGTCTACTTGCTGATGCTGTATACATTAGCTTTGCAACAGACACTCTATCTGGCCTTAAAGCATTAGCCAGGTCAGCATGTTGAGCTAGATAAAGACTTAATTCCACAACGAGGCATATGTGATGGTTTACTTGATGGCACAAACCTGGAAGTTTAAACAACAAACGCTATTGTGCATTTATGCAGTATCACAAAAAAGTTCCTAAGAATTTTCTCAAGACCATGGATCCGTCACTCCACTGCTGTTTCAGAAACTCTCATGAGATGGCAAAAAAATAACATAATTCTCTGTTCTCTGAGGAAAGTCCTTCCTGGAATAATTAGTCATTTAGTTAACAAGTTATTCACAGACCTGTCCTTTTGTGTTTGTTTTCCCTGATGCGTTGTTTGTGCCACATAAGGTTTTTAAAAACCAGTTTGACTGGAAAACAATAGACTCAGTCTATTACTATTGTGCCAAAATGAGCCAACTTTAATTGGCTTTAATTACACCAATGACTGGTATAAACGGCCCTATGTCCTTGTTGCAGACACTTGTTACATATTTTACATGCATATCATTCCAGGGTGGGTAAAGAAAGCATATAAAAGGATGGCTTTTTGTTGTCCTCAGCATCAAACATCACGACTGCAAAGGTAACGCGACTTCATCTCTTCATTTTCTTGCTACGTTTCATGTGGTACTTTTAATATAACAGTGTTTGTCTATCGTTGCAAAGATGGCATTTGCTCTTCGCGTGTTCTTCCTCCTTTGTGGGATCAGTGGACTCTTGACTGGAGCTGTTATATTTTACATACATATCATTCCAGGGTGGGTAAAGAAAGCATATAAAAGGATGGCTTTTTGTTGTCCTCAGCATCAAACATCACGACTGCAAAGGTAACGTGACTTCACCTCTTCATTTTCTTGCTACGTTTCATGTGGTACTTTTAATATAACAGTGTTTGTCTATCGTTGCAAAGATGGCATTTGCTCTTCGCGTGTTCTTCCTCCTTTGTGGGATCAGTGGACTCTTGACTGGAGCTGTAAGTCAAAATCTCACCTGCTGACTTCAAACACGCATTTCATATTCTGTTTCTTTTATTTGCTGTCTTCATATTTGTCAGTGATGTGTTCTTTTCTTCTTTATAGTGGTCTTGGTCTTTCAACAATAAAGGTTGGTAGCTGTGACTCAGGGGCGGACTTACTATTAGCAAACACAGGCAAAGACCCTGACATTTCCGGGACCCCCAAACGTCTCTTAAAAAGTGATTCTTGATTTTTTAAAATAGGATTCAAAGTACTGATTGCTGTTTTAGTCTTAATTCACATGCTTAAAACGACATCAAAATACATAATCTATTATGATTGACTTGATTGCTTCCCACTCCCTTCTTGTGCAATGAACTATTTCATGTTACTGCACATGTGCAAAACAAACGTGTTTGCGTGGTTTGTTTTGTGTAGTATATAAACTTAGAAATGTAACTAGCAACTTAAACTGACAGATAACTAACAGATTCCAAAAGCAGGAAAAAAAGTTGACTGAATTACTTTTGTAAAAATGGAAGTTATAAAAATGAAAAATAAAAACTTTTGTCAGTTTTTTCAGGACAAAGAGGTAAAGGGTCCTAAAGACGGGGTTTGCCTTGGACCCCCAAATGACTAATTATGCCCCTGCTGTGCCTTAACGATGCCTTTTGAAATGAAGTATTACTTAGCTCACCTCAAATAATAATTGTGTTGCAGAATGTTGCTGTCCTGAGTGCTGGACTCTGTTGAATGGTAACTGTTACATCTACCAAGATGAACGAAGGGAGTTTGCAGATGCAGAGGTATGGAGGAATTCCACACAGTAGGTGTGATGTAGATCTAAACCAGTTGGAATTGGAATCAGTGATTCATCTTTTTGTCTGTTCATTTAGCACATTGTCAAAAGTCTAAATTGTACCATCTCATGGACCAAAATGATGACATTTATTTTGTCACTCTTTTTCTTCCATTAGAAAGTCTGCAACATTCTTGGTGGGAATTTGGTCTCCATAACCAGCGGCCTGGAAAATGCTATTGTTTATGAAGTGATTCTGGCAGGAGACGGAGATAGCGCCTGGATTGGACTTTCTGATGCCGTTGAGGTGAAACATCTACCAGAACCAAAGTTGTCTAGTCATCAGTAGAAGTATTTACTGGCACATAGAAAATGGATGAGTCCTCCTGATTAAATGTAGAATACAACTTAAAGGAAGGAGGTGTAGAGCTGAGTGTTTTGTGATGATACCAAACTTTGCTAATAATTTCAACACAGTCAATATTGTGACAAACAAGCAGTAGATCAAGTTACATGGAGTTCTTATCTTCAGTGGCAACTCATTTACAGTAAATGTGACTTTGTCTTCCAGGAGGGACAGTATCTTTGGACTGATGGCACCGACTTTGATTACGAGAACTGGGCCATAGGGGAGCCTAGCGCGCAGGGGTGTGTGGGGATTGGTGATGGAGGTACGTGTATAATCAGTGAATCCAACGTACTGTTCTTGTGATTGAATGTAATGTCATTCTTAAAACGTTTTATGTTTTTTTTGTAGGTGTATGGAGTACTGTTGATTGTAGCGCTGATATCGGATTCGTTTGCATCAAAAAGAGCACCTGTAGTTATCACTAATCATCCCTCCTAACATTGTATCTTCTAGAACAATGTCTTTTACTAATCATGATGACTGTATTGGGACAATATCAAACATTAGTGGTGTCTTTGTATCTCTGGGTTTACTGTCAAGTGTAATTTCTTCTTCTCGCTGTTGTTGATTGTTAGTCAAACACATATTAAAACTGAAAAGATCTTTTGTCTACTAATGGAAAAGGAAACTGTCTGCATCAAATATGTCTTTGTGTCTTTTTTTCTGTGCACCCAATTCCAAACTTGTGTTTGCTTGAATATAGAACTATTTTGACATCTCACTCAATCGTGTTTTTTTCAGTATCATGGGAACGACGTAGTCAGGAAGATTTCCATCAATGTAATTTTTAATTTTCTAAAGCTGTATTGACACTAAATCAAGCATCGCTGCACAATGAAAAGCAATATTTCATGTGGAAATGTTTGATATCACCATTACAGGATTAACACACAGTACAGGTGTGAAGGTGGCCCCCCAACCTGTGCAGAACTCTGCTCAAATAGTCTCGTTTTTTTCGTCCCGTTGAGTGGAGTTTTGTGCTGTTAAAATAAAGATTTGTGCAGCGTTCGTTTTGGAGTTATTACACATTTATTAAAGGTCAACTGAGGTCACTCAGGCCATTAACATGCTCAGATTTAAACCAGAGTAGTCTCATCCTTTCTGTATTGTTTTGTATAAAACAATAAAATAAACATTTGTGCTGCCATACTTTTTGAGTTATTAAACATTTAATAGTCCAGTGATGACATTATCAGGTGATGTCGTCGTTCCAGACATGCTCAGAATGAAACCCAAATAGTCTCATTCTTTTCGTCTTCATCTGTGCTTTGTTGTGCAAATAACATTTCCTTTAACTTGTGGTTGAGAATATTTCTCCGACGATGACATCACATCCTACTGTCCGACCCAGAAGTGATCCTGTTGTGTAGTCGGGGCACCAGTGAGTACCTTTGTCGTCGTACACTTTCTAAGTGTTTAAACTCGCCTTATTGTAGTGTGGCTGGCACAGAAAGGATGTCAGGTCAAATAGTTACCGTGTAAAATCATGAATATTGCATGGCAGTTTTGGTAACAGCAGTGTTAATTTGCGAATACCGATCAAAGTGTCAAATACATACAAGCTACTGACAAATCGTTCTTAAACGTGACACTAATGTGACGTATGTTTCGTAATCATTGATACAAGTATGACATCTTTGTTATGTATAACATGAAAAAGCAAGCGGTATCATAACAAAATAATCATAATAAACAATTGTATTTATGTTCCAAAAGACTGAAATCACGAGAAAGAACAGAGAAACTGGAAAAACTGTAGATGACGTTGGTAAAAACATAAGTAACCTTTTTCTCTCCTTGTTTGTGTAGAGATCTTTTACGCTATAATCCATTTTCTATGCCGCTTATCCTCATGAGGGTCACACGGGTATGCTGGAGCCTATCCCAGCCGATGTTGGGCGAGAGACGGGGGACACCCTGGACAGTTTCCGGAATGAATTCCATCCATTTTCCAAAAGGAACTTCAAACTGGAAAGCCAGACAATTTGCTCCATCAGAAAGGGAATCTGTGTCACTTGTAATTTCAGGATCAGTCGCCTGCTGACTGAACCCGATTGTTGACCAGATGTTGTGTCTGTTTAATTGAACAAAGACGTACAGGCCTTTGCAGTGATCATGTTTGCCAGCTGGTCACTCAGCACCGTCCACATACTGGCGTTTGGAGTGGGAATGTTCCCATTTTGCAGTATGGCTTCTTTAGCATTGCAGAGAACTGCAATAATGGAATCCCTGTTTAATGGCGACTGTTTAGGCATCTAGTTTAAGAACAAATACATGTAATTAGCCTTGATAACTTACATTCTGACTTGTATACGATGTACAGATATAACTGGTAATAAAAATCATATTGTGTGCTGCACTTTTCCTGTGGCTTTATATCAAATACCAAGGAAATTTAGCTAACTTACAATTTTCAGATATTTTTAGGCAGAAAAAATGCATAAGAGCACTTAATGTGCACATATGACATGATGCATTAGATAGAATACTCATGATCTTTACTGATGCATGCGTGTTTTGCATTAGCAAATAACTTTTAGCAAGTTTTAGCATTGCATTTCTGCGTTAGCATCAATGCTGGGAGCTTTTGTACTAACTTTAAACGTACTTACATTGGTCAGAGAAGGAAGATGTGATTTGGAGAAATTGTGTAAGGACACGGTAACACTTTGATGACGATTATTTGGAACTTATTATTCTACGGGGGTACATGTCTGTCTGCCCCCTAAAGGCAATGCAGCACAGCCTTTTATAAAGAATGACCACAACCCTTGCTTTGCACTGCTTACTTTTCTATTGGCTTTTTAAGCATGATTTTGCTTGACATAAAAACTAAAAAAGGATGCAAAAGGAAGCCAAAAGTCGCGATCGGGTAAGACTATTGTGAGAGTTACAACACCACTTTTACCCACATTTTTAGTGTTGTGAATGAATAAAGTAATCACTAGGGACAGTACAGCATTATCTGTATCTGTATCTGTTAACCATAATAATTATCTGTGTCTGTATCTGTACTCGAATGTAGCCGCAACGGGGCACAAGCCAGTGTCTTATTGTGCCGGTCCCAAGCCCGGATAAATACAGAGGGTTGTGTCAGGAAGGGCATCCGACGTAAAACTTTGCCAAACCAGAACATGCGAATCAAACAAATGACTTCCATACCGGATCGGACGTGGCCCGGGTTAACAACGCCCGCCACCGGTGCTGTTCACCGACAGGGTGCCGGTGGAAACTGG